>CALSFV010000237.1:600000-909237 GCA_943737045.1 Parapristionchus giblindavisi
CTAATGAGAGGGCAAAGGTTGAATGCCGGTCGCAAACTGAACATAAACACACTTTTTACTTACAGTATGTGTCCGAGGGGGCTCATTCCCATCGTGGTAGGAGCCAATGTTTCTTTTCGTGGTTCCCCATCTTTAACACGTTCCCATGTTGAACAACGGCCACTTCAGCCGAATTAACACAATTGAATTGTGCATTTTTGGCAATAAAGAATTCGTGACACGTCAATGCTTTATCGAAACTTATCGTAGCATATACCACGTGAAAGAGCAAAAAATTCTGAATAATCTACACTTCAGTTCATGTCAAACTGTAACCTTGTGTTGATTCCACAATGCCCAAAGTACAAAAGTAGCTTTCACTCTGATAAGCCCAAAACAATACCTGACATGAAAAATTTTCTGCTAAACCCAGCGTGTAATATACCAAACGAAAGAGCAAAAAATTCTGAGTATTTTGCACGTTCCCACGTTGAACAACGGCCACTTCAGCCGAATTAACAAAATTGAATTATGCATTTTTGGCTTTAAAGAATTCGTGACACGTCAATGTTTTATCGAAACTTATCATAGCATATACCACGTGAAAAAGCAAAAAATTCTGAATAATCTACACTTCAGTTCATGTCAAACTGTAACCTTGTGTTGATTCCACAATGCCCAAAGTACAAAAGTAGCTTTCACTCTGATAAGACCAAAAGATTACCTTACATGAAAATTTTTCTGCTAGACCCAGCGTGTCATATACCAAACGAAAGAGCAAAAAATTCTGAGTATTTTGCACGTTCCCATGTTGAACAACGGCCACTTCAGCCGAATTAACAAAATTGAATTATGCATTTTGGCTTTAAAGAATTCGTGACACGTCAATGTTTTATCGAAACTTATCGTAGCATATACCACGTGAAAGAACAAAAAATTCTGAATAATCTACACTTCAGTTCATGTCAAACTGTAACCTTGTGTTGATTCCACAACGCCCTAAGTACAAAACTAACTTTCACTCTGATAAGACCAAAAGATTACCTGACATGAAAAATTTTCTGCTAGACCCAGCGTGTCATATACCAAACGAAAGAGCAAACAATTCTGAGTATTTTGCACGTTCCCATGTTGAACAACGGCCACTTCAGCCGAATTAACAAAATTGAATTATGCATTTTGGCTTTAAAGAATTCGTGACACGTCAATGTTTTATCGAAACTTATCGTAGCATATACCACGTGAAAGAACAAAAAATTCTGAATAATCTACACTTCAGTTCATGTCAAACTGTAACCTTGTGTTGATTCCACAACGCCCTAAGTACAAAACTAACTTTCACTCTGATAAGATAAAACCCATTCCTGACATGAAAAATTTTCTGCTAAACCCAGCGTGTCATATACCAAACGAAAGAGCAAAAAATTCTGAGTATTTTGCACGTTCCCACGTTGAACAACGGCCACTTCAGCCGAATTAACAAAATTGAATTATCCATTTTTGGCAATAAAGAATTCGTGACACGTCAATGCTTTATCGAAACTTATCGTAGCATATACCACGTGAAAGAGCAAAAAATTCTGAATAATCTACACTTCAGTTCATGTCAAACTGTAACCTTGTGTTGATTCCACAATGCCCAAAGTACAAAAGTAGCTTTCACTCTGATAAGACCAAAAGATTACCTGACATGAAAAATTTTCTGCTAAACCCAGCGTGTCATATACCAAACGAAAGAGCAAAAAATTCTGAGTATTTTGCACGTTCCCACGTTGAACAACGGCCACTTCAGCCGAATTAACAAAATTGAATTATCCATTTTTGGCAATAAAGAATTCGTGACACGTCAATGCTTTATCGAAACTTATCGTAGCATATACCACGTGAAAGAGCAAAAAATTCTGAATAATCTACACTTCAGTTCATGTCAAACTGTAACCTTGTGTTGATTCCACAACGCCCTAAGTACAAAACTAACTTTCACTCTGATAAGATAAAACCCATTCCTGACATGAAAAATTTTCTGCTAAACCCAGCGTGTCATATACCAAACGAAAGAGCAAAAAATTCTGAGTATTTTGCACGTTCCCACGTTGAACAACGGCCACTTCAGCCGAATTAACAAAATTGAATTATGTATTTTGGCTTTAAAGAATTCGTGACACGTCAATGTTTTATCGAAACTTATCGTAGCATATACCACGTGAAAGAGCAAAAAATTCTGAATAATCTACACTTCAGTTCATGTCAAACTGTAACCTTGTGTTGATTCCACAACGCCCTAAGTACAAAACTAACTTTCACTCTGATAAGATAAAACCCATTCCTGACATGAAAAATTTTCTGCTAAACCCAGCGTGTCATATACCAAACGAAAGAGCAAAAAATTCTGAGTATTTTGCACGTTCCCACGTTGAACAACGGCCACTTCAGCCGAATTAACAAAATTGAATTATGCATTTTGGCTTTAAAGAATTCGTGACACGTCAATGTTTTATCGAAACTTATCGTAGCATATACCACGTGAAAGAACAAAAAAATTCTGAATAATCTACACTTCAGTTCATGTCAAACTGTAACCTTGTGTTGATTCCACAATGCTCAAAGTACAAAAGTAGCTTTCACTCTGATAAAACCAAAACAATACCTGACATGAAAAATTTTCTGCTAAACACAGCGTGTCATATACCAAACGAAAGAGCAAAAAATTCTGAGTATTTAGCACGTTCCCACGTTGAACAACGGCCACTTCAGCCGAATTAACAAAATTGAATTATGCATTTTTGGCTTTAAAGAATTCGTGACACGTCAATGTTTTATCGAAACTTATCGTAGCATATACCACGTGAAAGAACAAAAAATTCTGAATAATCTACACTTCAGTTCATGTCAAACTGTAACCTTGTGTTGATTCCACAATGCTCAAAGTACAAAAGTAGCTTTCACTCTGATAAAACCAAAACAATACCTGACATGAAAAATTTTCTGCTAAACCCAGCGTGTCATATACCAAACGAAAGAGCAAAACATTCTGAGTATTTTGCACGTTCCCACGTTGAACAACGGCCACTTCAGCCGAATTAACAAAATTGAATTATCCATTTTTGGCAATAAAGAATTCGTGACACGTCAATGCTTTATCGAAACTTATCGTAGCATATACCACGTGAAAGAGCAAAAAATTCTGAATAATCTACACTTCAGTTCATGTCAAACTGTAACCTTGTGTTGATTCCACAATGCCCAAAGTACAAAAGTAGCTTTCACTCTGATAAGACCAAAAGATTACCTGACATGAAAAATTTTCTGCTAAACCCAGCGTGTCATATACCAAACGAAAGAGCAAAAAATTCTGAGTATTTTGCACGTTCCCACGTTGAACAACGGCCACTTCAGCCGAATTAACAAAATTGAATTATCCATTTTTGGCAATAAAGAATTCGTGACACGTCAATGCTTTATCGAAACTTATCGTAGCATATACCACGTGAAAGAGCAAAAAATTCTGAATAATCTACACTTCAGTTCATGTCAAACTGTAACCTTGTGTTGATTCCACAACGCCCTAAGTACAAAACTAACTTTCACTCTGATAAGATAAAACCCATTCCTGACATGAAAAATTTTCTGCTAAACCCAGCGTGTCATATACCAAACGAAAGAGCAAAAAATTCTGAGTATTTTGCACGTTCCCACGTTGAACAACGGCCACTTCAGCCGAATTAACAAAATTGAATTATGCATTTTGGCTTTAAAGAATTCGTGACACGTCAATGTTTTATCGAAACTTATCGTAGCATATACCACGTGAAAGAGCAAAAAATTCTGAATAATCTACACTTCAGTTCATGTCAAACTGTAACCTTGTGTTGATTCCACAACGCCCTAAGTACAAAACTAACTTTCACTCTGATAAGATAAAACCCATTCCTGACATGAAAAATTTTCTGCTAAACCCAGCGTGTCATATACCAAACGAAAGAGCAAAAAATTCTGAGTATTTTGCACGTTCCCACGTTGAACAACGGCCACTTCAGCCGAATTAACAAAATTGAATTATGCATTTTGGCTTTAAAGAATTCGTGACACGTCAATGTTTTATCGAAACTTATCGTAGCATATACCACGTGAAAGAACAAAAAAATTCTGAATAATCTACACTTCAGTTCATGTCAAACTGTAACCTTGTGTTGATTCCACAATGCTCAAAGTACAAAAGTAGCTTTCACTCTGATAAAACCAAAACAATACCTGACATGAAAAATTTTCTGCTAAACACAGCGTGTCATATACCAAACGAAAGAGCAAAAAATTCTGAGTATTTAGCACGTTCCCACGTTGAACAACGGCCACTTCAGCCGAATTAACAAAATTGAATTATGCATTTTTGGCTTTAAAGAATTCGTGACACGTCAATGTTTTATCGAAACTTATCGTAGCATATACCACGTGAAAGAACAAAAAATTCTGAATAATCTACACTTCAGTTCATGTCAAACTGTAACCTTGTGTTGATTCCACAATGCTCAAAGTACAAAAGTAGCTTTCACTCTGATAAAACCAAAACAATACCTGACATGAAAAATTTTCTGCTAAACCCAGCGTGTCATATACCAAACGAAAGAGCAAAACATTCTGAGTATTTTGCACGTTCCCACGTTGAACAACGGCCACTTCAGCCGAATTAACAAAATTGAATTATCCATTTTTGGCAATAAAGAATTCGTGACACGTCAATGCTTTATCGAAACTTATCGTAGCATATACCACGTGAAAGAGCAAAAAATTCTGAATAATCTACACTTCAGTTCATGTCAAACTGTAACCTTGTGTTGATTCCACAACGCCCTAAGTACAAAACTAACTTTCACTCTGATAAGATAAAACCCATTCCTGACATGAAAAATTTTCTGCTAAACCCAGCGTGTCATATACCAAACGAAAGAGCAAAAAATTCTGAGTATTTTGCACGTTCCCACGTTGAACAACGGCCACTTCAGCCGAATTAACAAAATTGAATTATGCATTTTGGCTTTAAAGAATTCGTGACACGTCAATGTTTTATCGAAACTTATCGTAGCATATACCACGTGAAAGAGCAAAAAATTCTGAATAATCTACACTTCAGTTCATGTCAAACTGTAACCTTGTGTTGATTCCACAACGCCCTAAGTACAAAACTAACTTTCACTCTGATAAGATAAAACCCATTCCTGACATGAAAAATTTTCTGCTAAACCCAGCGTGTCATATACCAAACGAAAGAGCAAAAAATTCTGAGTATTTTGCACGTTCCCACGTTGAACAACGGCCACTTCAGCCGAATTAACAAAATTGAATTATGCATTTTGGCTTTAAAGAATTCGTGACACGTCAATGTTTTATCGAAACTTATCGTAGCATATACCACGTGAAAGAACAAAAAAATTCTGAATAATCTACACTTCAGTTCATGTCAAACTGTAACCTTGTGTTGATTCCACAATGCTCAAAGTACAAAAGTAGCTTTCACTCTGATAAAACCAAAACAATACCTGACATGAAAAATTTTCTGCTAAACACAGCGTGTCATATACCAAACGAAAGAGCAAAAAATTCTGAGTATTTTGCACGTTCCCACGTTGAACAACGGCCACTTCAGCCGAATTAACAAAATTGAATTATGCATTTTTGGCTTTAAAGAATTCGTGACACGTCAATGTTTTATCGAAACTTATCGTAGCATATACCACGTGAAAGAACAAAAAATTCTGAATAATCTACACTTCAGTTCATGTCAAACTGTAACCTTGTGTTGATTCCACAATGCTCAAAGTACAAAAGTAGCTTTCACTCTGATAAAACCAAAACAATACCTGACATGAAAAATTTTCTGCTAAACCCAGCGTGTCATATACCAAACGAAAGAGCAAAACATTCTGAGTATTTTGCACGTTCCCACGTTGAACAACGGCCACTTCAGCCGAATTAACAAAATTGAATTATGCATTTTGGCTTTAAAGAATTCGTGACACGTCAATGTTTTATCGAAACTTATCGTAGCATATACCACGTGAAAGAACAAAAAATTCTGAATAATCTACACTTCAGTTCATGTCAAACTGTAACCTTGTGTTGATTCCACAACGCCCTAAGTACAAAACTAACTTTCACTCTGATAAGATAAAACCCATTCCTGACATGAAAAATTTTCTGCTAAACCAAGCGTGTCATATACCAAACGAAAGAGCAAAAAATTCTGAGTATTTTGCACGTTCCCACGTTGAACAACGGCCACTTCAGCCGAATTAACAAAATTGAATTATCCATTTTTGGCAATAAAGAATTCGTGACACGTCAATGCTTTATCGAAACTTATCGTAGCATATACCACGTGAAAGAGCAAAAAATTCTGAATAATCTACACTTCAGTTCATGTCAAACTGTAACCTTGTGTTGATTCCACAATGCCCAAAGTACAAAAGTAGCTTTCACTCTGATAAGACCAAAAGATTACCTGACATGAAAAATTTTCTGCTAAACCCAGCGTGTCATATACCAAACGAAAGAGCAAAAAATTCTGAGTATTTTGCACGTTCCCACGTTGAACAACGGCCACTTCAGCCGAATTAACAAAATTGAATTATCCATTTTTGGCAATAAAGAATTCGTGACACGTCAATGCTTTATCGAAACTTATCGTAGCATATACCACGTGAAAGAGCAAAAAATTCTGAATAATCTACACTTCAGTTCATGTCAAACTGTAACCTTGTGTTGATTCCACAATGCTCAAAGTACAAAAGTAGCTTTCACTCTGATAAAACCAAAACAATACCTGACATGAAAAATTTTCTGCTAAACCCAGCGTGTCATATACCAAACGAAAGAGCAAAACATTCTGAGTATTTTGCACGTTCCCACGTTGAACAACGGCCACTTCAGCCGAATTAACAAAATTGAATTATGCATTTTGGCTTTAAAGAATTCGTGACACGTCAATGTTTTATCGAAACTTATCGTAGCATATACCACGTGAAAGAACAAAAAATTCTGAATAATCTACACTTCAGTTCATGTCAAACTGTAACCTTGTGTTGATTCCACAACGCCCTAAGTACAAAACTAACTTTCACTCTGATAAGATAAAACCCATTCCTGACATGAAAAATTTTCTGCTAAACCAAGCGTGTCATATACCAAACGAAAGAGCAAAAAATTCTGAGTATTTTGCACGTTCCCACGTTGAACAACGGCCACTTCAGCCGAATTAACAAAATTGAATTATCCATTTTTGGCAATAAAGAATTCGTGACACGTCAATGCTTTATCGAAACTTATCGTAGCATATACCACGTGAAAGAGCAAAAAATTCTGAATAATCTACACTTCAGTTCATGTCAAACTGTAACCTTGTGTTGATTCCACAATGCCCAAAGTACAAAAGTAGCTTTCACTCTGATAAGACCAAAAGATTACCTGACATGAAAAATTTTCTGCTAAACCCAGCGTGTCATATACCAAACGAAAGAGCAAAAAATTCTGAGTATTTTGCACGTTCCCACGTTGAACAACGGCCACTTCAGCCGAATTAACAAATTGAATTATCCATTTTTGGCAATAAAGAATTCGTGACACGTCAATGCTTTATCGAAACTTATCGTAGCATACAGTACTGGCCAAAAGGTTATTGACTTTTGGTTTTTTCGCACTAACTTTTCTCAAACTCAACCGAACGAGTCCAGCTTTTCAGGGATTATTTTGAGAGAATTTTTAAGTATCTTATACAAAAACCACTACGGTTGAGCCCTTCCCGTGAATTTTATTTCGATTTTATCAAAAGTCACAAAAATGAGATTTTCGTTTTCTTCAATTTCTTCGATTTCTTCAACTTATTTTGCCACCAATGTGTGTTATATCGTTTTAAAAGCGTGCCACGGATTCTTGGGAACAAGAATCTACCGATATTCGAGCGAGAACCCATTCGTCGTGGATGTTAGATGGGATTGTCGGAGGCACTCTGTCACACCAGTTCCGAGTGTCTGTTTCGACTATTCTGAACACCAAAACTTCAATCCGCGTTCAAACAATGAAGAAGGTTAATGTACAACCTCGCAAGACGATCACGACATCTGATCGTCTGATTACCTGCATCTCGAACGAGAAAGTGAGGCTCACTACAATGGACATCAAGCGAGCACTAGCGGAGTTTCGCTAAATTGAGGTAGCTAAAGATTAAAAACTTGACTGAAAAGATGTTTGAAGGAAGGAAATGTGTATCTTGAATATCTCAGCCTTCATAATTCTCTTCACAAGCACCAGGGGGTAAACCCCATCTTCAAAGAAGAAACCCCACAACATCAAGGATCCTCCGCCATGCTTCACTGTGGTCAGCTGGTACTTCACATCCTATCCAGTGCCAACCGGACGACGAACATGATTTATTTCCACCGTACCAATCATCAGAAACTTGTTTTCGTCTGAGAATAAGACCTACTTCTATTGTTAGAGGGTCCAATGCAAGTGCTCTTTTACCCATGTCATTCTTGATTTGCGATTCTTCTCGGAGATCAGCGGTTTGTTGAGAGGGCGGCGTCAGAACAGAACCGACCCACGAAAACGATGTTGTACATTGTCCACGGACACCATAAACGTCTTTTCAGTCAAGTTTTGAATCTTTAGCTACTTCAATTTAGCGAAACTTCGCTAGTGCTCGCTTGATGTCCATTGTAGTGAGCCTCAGTTTCTCCTTCGAGATGCAGGTAATCAGACGATCAGATGTCGTGATCGTCTTGCGAGGTCGTACATTAACCTTCTTCATTGTTTGAACTCGGATTGAAGTTTTGGTGACCTTCAGAATAGTCGAAACAGACACTCGGAACTGGTGTGACAGAGTGCCTCCGACAATCCCATCTAACATCCACGACGAATGGGTTCTCGCTCGAATATCGGTATATTCTTGCTCACAAGAATCCGTGGCACGCTTTTAAAACGATATAACACACATTGGTGGCAAAATGAGTTGAAAAAATCGAAGAAATCGAAGAAAACGAAAATCTCATTTTTGTGACTTTTGATTAAATCGAAATAAAATTCACGGGAAGGGCTCAACCGTAGTGGTTTTTGTATAAGACATGTAAAAATACTCTCAAAATAATCCCTGAAAAGCTGGACTCGATCGGTTGAGTTTGAGAAAAGTTATGGCGAAAAAACTAAAAGTCAATAACCTTTTGGCCAGTACTGTATACCACGTGAAAGAGCA
This sequence comes from Parapristionchus giblindavisi, assembly GCA_943737045.1. Taxonomy (NCBI): domain Eukaryota; kingdom Metazoa; phylum Nematoda; class Chromadorea; order Rhabditida; family Diplogasteridae; genus Parapristionchus; species Parapristionchus giblindavisi. The sequence goes on from CALSFV010000237.1 coordinate 609,221, forward strand.
AAAAATTCTGAATAATCTACACTTCAGTTCATGTCAAACTGTAACCTTGTGTTGATTCCACAACGCCCTAAGTACAAAACTAACTTTCACTCTGATAAGATAAAACCCATTCCTGACATGAAAAATTTTCTGCTAAACCCAGCGTGTCATATACCAAACGAAAGAGCAAAAAATTCTGAGTATTTTGCACGTTCCCACGTTGAACAACGGCCACTTCAGCCGAATTAACAAAATTGAATTATGCATTTTGGCTTTAAAGAATTCGTGACACGTCAATGTTTTATCGAAACTTATCGTAGCATATACCACGTGAAAGAACAAAAAAATTCTGAATAATCTACACTTCAGTTCATGTCAAACTGTAACCTTGTGTTGATTCCACAACGCCCTAAGTACAAAACTAACTTTCACTCTGATAAGATAAAACCCATTCCTGACATGAAAAATTTTCTGCTAAACCCAGCGTGTAATATACCAAACGAAAGAGCAAAAAATTCTGAGTATTTTGCACGTTCCCACGTTGAACAACGGCCACTTCAGCCGAATTAACAAAATTGAATTATGCATTTTTGGCTTTAAAGAATTCGTGACACGTCAATGCTTTATCGAAACTTATCGTAGCATATACCACGTGAAAGAGCAAAAAATTCTGAATATTTAATCTACACTTCAGTTCATGTCAAACTGTAACCTTGTGTTGATTCCACAATGCCCAAAGTACAAAAGCAGCTTTCACTCTGATAAGACCAAAACAATACCTGACATGAAAAAGTTTCTGCTAAACCCAGTGTGTCATATACCAAACGAAAGAGCAAAAATTATGAGTATTTTGCACGTTCCCACGTTGAACAACGGCAACTTCAGCCGAATTAACAAAATTGAATTATCCATTTTTGGCTTTAAAGAATTCGTGACACGTCAATGTTTTATCGAAACTTCTTATCGTAGCATATACCACGTGAAAGAGCAAAAAATTCTGAATAATCTACACTTCAATTCATGTCAAACTGTAATCTTTTCTTGATTCCACAATGCCCTAAGTACAAAAGTAACTTTCACTCCGATAAGATGAAAACCATTACATAAATGAAAACATTTGAGAAATTTTGAAATTTTCAAATCATGACCCCCGGGTCATGAAAATCGAAATTTTCAAATTGATCCAAGTGATGGGCTTCTTGTGTCATTTTACTGGTCCCGCCTCGAAACTTTGTGTAGACCCCAATTCCGCACCAATCGTTTGGAAAATACGTTTGGAAAACCCATTTGTTCGGGAAAACCATCGATGACGTAAATTCGAGCGAAAATTTCGGCAAGTTGGTCTAACGGGAAGAACCCGGTTTTAAGTGAAATGAATGCAGAATTGCTCAGACTACAATACCTTGTCGTAAATCTTTGCAGCAAACTATAACAAGCGATAATTTGTCCGAAAAAAACATATTTAGAGTAAAAAAAAGTGGTTTAGGAATCAACGCACATTCAAGGCTAATAGCGAATTAGCAAGCTCTCTGCACCCTAGACACATCGCAAATGATATTTAGACTTCATCTCAACAATTTGAAAAAATATGATTTTTTAACGTTTTTAAAAAAAAATTAATTTTTTTAATAGCCTGAGGGCACAAACAGGAAATTTCCGCTGTTTTGTGTAATAAGGGCCGGTGACACTCCTAACACCCAAGTATGGACCCCAGTTCCCATTGCTAGCGCACGGGTACGGGGGGTGGTCGAGTCTTAACGGCCATCTCTCTTAAACGCATATAGCGCATTTGAAAGAGCACAAAATTCTAGATAAGATACACGTTTCCCATGTTGGACAACGTTCACTATGACCAAAGAACAAAAATATGTTTCAGTACTCTGCATTTTGGACGTAAAACAATTAGTGACCCCTCAAAATTTCAAAGAATACTATCGTGTTGTATGCCACGTGAAAGTGAAAAAAAAAGAATAATAGGCACTTCTGCCCATGTCGAATTGTATTCTTTTGTAGCGACCACAATGACCTAAGCGCAAAAGTAACTTTCACTCTGACAAGAACAGACCAGAAAATAGCATTTTTGAGCCTTATAAGCCTTATAAAAGCAATGCATAAGATTCTCCCGAAATTTCCCGATTTCCGGACTTTTGAATCAAATCAAATCAAATCATTTATTTTCCTGTATAAGAAATAAAGGGATGGTATGGGATTCTTCTTATCACGTTAAACGGGGTCAGGAAAACTAGTCTTCGTGTGCCATAGTAGTCGGTTCAGCGTGTGTCCTTCCGTCAGCTTGAGTTCCGTGAAGTCCTTCTTGATCAAATCCGTCCATCTGAGCTTCGGTCTTCCTCTTGGTCTTCTTCCTTGTGGCGCGTATTGTATCATCCTTCTGCATACATGGTCTATATCTCTCCTCTTCACATGTCCGTACCATCTCAGTCTTTTTTCTCGGATCTTTTCATTAATCGGTCTTACTTTCATCATTCCTCTAAGCACCTCATTTCTTATTCTATCAGACAGGGTAACTCCACATGCCCATCTCATCATCTTCATCTCAGTACACATCAACTTTGCTTCTTGTCGATCCGTCATCGGCCATGTCTCACTTCCATACATCAGTGCTGGTCTAATCACAGTCTTATACACTTTGCCCTTTATTCGAATCGCTACTCTGCTATCTCTTAAGAGGCATTTTCCGTAAGACTCGATCATATTCGACCACCCCCGGACACGTTGCGCTAGCAATGAGAACTGGGGGTCGATACTTGGGTGTTAGGAGTGTCACCGGCCCTTATTACACAAAACAGTAGAAATTTCCTGTTTGTGCCCTCAGGCTATTAGAAAAATTAATTTAAGTGCGAAAACGTTTAAAAATCATAATTTCTCAAATTGTTGAGATAAATTCCAAATATCATTTGCGATGCGTCTAGGATGCACAGACCTTGCTTATTCACTATTAGCATCGTATGTGCGTTGATTCCTAAACCTCTTTTTTGACTCAAAATTTTGGTTTTTTTTGGACAAATCACCCCTTGTTGTAGTTTGCTCCAGAGTTTTTCGACCAGGTATTGTAGCCTAAGAAATTCTGCATCGATTTCACTTAAAACTGGGTTCTTCACGATAGACCCAGTTCTCGAATTTTTCGATCGAAGTTCCGTAATCGATGGTTTTCCCGAACAAATGCTGTATTTTCCAAACGATTGGTGCGGAATTGTGGCCTACTCAAAGTTTCGAGGTGAGACGAGTAATATGACACAAGAAGCAAATCACTTCGATCAATTTGAAAATTTCGATTTTCATGACCCCGGGGTCATGGTCTGAAAATTTCAAAATTTCTCAAGAATGTTTTCATTTATGTGGCTTGTTGTGAAGTACTAATGATGTGAATAATATTCAGCCAATGCCCAATGGCTGATCTCTCCTTTCAACCAATTTTTCGAAAATTTTCATTCTGATTGCGTGCGAAAAATCAGAATTGCGTTTGAATGGGTTTCCAACTTGCTTTCTGTTACATCCTGTCATAGTACTTTGCAATGTACATAATCAATATGAAAATCGTTTATTTTCAAAAATTCAAAAAATGTAATTTGAGTGCCTACTTTCACGTCAAATTTCTGAAATATTGCAGTTTTTCGACTCGAATGCTGCGACAATGAGCAAATGACAATGAAAATGCGAAGTTTCATGATGAGTAAACATAGTAAAACTGAAATCCCGGCATTCGGCTCACTTTTGAAAAATGGATTTCCATGACCCCGGGGTCATGGCAAAAAAAGAATTTTCAAAAATAAATGATTTTCATATTGATTATGTATATCGCAAACAGAGATGTTCGTTAATGAAAATTTTCGTTAATTCGTTAAGTCGTTAAATTAACGAAAAATAAGTCGTTAATTTTCGTTGATTTCGTTAACTTTAGTTAATGCTCAAAGCATGAAATTTTTTCGAAACACGTTTATTTCTTAGAATAACATAAACAGTGATGTCCCATAAATCGATATATCAATAGTTTTTAATTGAATACAGCCTTAAAACAGAAGAAAAAAAGAATTTGGTCAACTAATAGTTTTTGCCTAGACGGAGGGTGCTAATGTGTATGAAAAATAAACTTCTCTAGCATCTAATCGCTCGTTTTCATTAACGAAAAAAATTAACAAAAATTAACTTATTTTCGTTAATTCGTTAATCGTTAAAATTTAACGAAAAATATCGTTAAAATTAACGATTTTCGTTAATTCGTTAATCGTTAATACCATCTCTGATCGCAAAGTACTATGACAGAATGTTACAGAAAGCAAGTTGGAAACCGATTCAAACACAATTCTGATTTTTCGCACGCAATCAGAATGAAAATTTTCGAAAAATTGGTTGAAATGAGAGATCAGCCATTGGGCATTGGCTGAATATTATTCACATCATTAGTACTTCACAACAAGCCACGTAAATGAAAACATTTCAAACTTGAGAAATTTTGAAATTTTCAGACCATGACCCCGGGTCATGAAAATCGAAATTTTCAAATTGATCGAAGTGATTTGCTTCTTGTGTCATATTACTCGTCTCACCTCGAAACTTTGAGTAGGCCACAATTCCGCACCAATCGTTTGGAAAATACAGCATTTGTTCGGGAAAACCATCGATTACGGAATTTCGATCGAAAAATTCGAGAACTGGGTCTATCGTGAAGAACCCAGTTTTAACAAGGGAAGCACAACTGAAAACGTGTTAGATCCAGAAAGCGACTCACATGGTTAGTCAGGGCTGAGGGGGAGATGGCCATACGTGATTTCAGAAGGTGCTCATGGGACCTACTAATCGATGTTTTCGATCGATGTTTTTTCGGCACATTTTTCGCTAAAATCCCCCTATGTATTACACGGTAGAGCGCTTGGATACCCTATGAGTGGCAAGGTATAGATAGCATCTGCCTCGACTCTGGTATTTTGCCACTTAAAGTCTACTTAAACTACGTCACAGACTTTAAGTAGACTTTAAGTAAACTTTAAGTGAAAGAACATTTGACGAAATGCATTACAGTATACCACACCACTTTAAGTAGACTTACGTCTCACTTTAAGTTTACTTAAAGTCTACTTAAAGTGGGAAAGTTTAAGTAGACTTTAAGTGGCAAAATACCAGAGGATGGCTCAATCGGGAGCGCATCTGACTATCACCCCAATACCCCTTGGTACTATACCTGCCGCGGTCAAAAATTTTTTGCAAATTTTTACAAACTACCACAACTTTATTTTCTTTTTTATGTGATATTTTTGTGCTTTAAAATGTTAATTCAGAATATTGAAAGAAGAAAAATAATTTATGTTGGCATTTTGTATAACAAAAAAAAACTTAAACAAAAAAAATGCAAACAATTTTTTGACAATTTTTAACAACCAATTTTGATTTATTTTGATTGATTTCAATTCAAATTTTTTGTATTGGTCTTTGGGCTTTAAAAAAGTCTTGTCGAGTTACCCAATGAACAAGGAAACAACAATTTCTTCACAGGTTTGGAAAAAGTCAGTTTGCGTTAACTTGTTAACTTGAGGTGTGGTGTAGCGATATACGGTAGGTGAATATCATCGATTTTTTACTGGAAATCAAAATTATTAATGCATATTTTTCATTAAAGTTTTTTGCACAAAATGTTAACATTAAAATAATTTTCTCTTCTTTCATCATCTTCCATTCTCACGTAAGAGCTCGTAAATGACGATAAAACGATGAAAATATAGTTGAGGGAGTTTGTAAAAATTTGCAAAAAAATTTGGCGGCGGCGGGAATAGTACCAAGGGGTATTGGGGTGATAGCCAGATGCGCTCCCGATTGAGCCCTCGAGGCAGATGCTATCTATACCTTGCCACTCATAGGGTACCCAAGCGCTCTACCGTGAAATACAAAGGGGGATTTTAGCGAAAAATGTGCCGAAAAAACATCGATCAAAAACATCGATTAGTAGGTCCCATGAGCACCTTCTGAAATCACGTATGGCCATCTCCCCCTCAGCCCTGACTAACCATGTGAGTCGCTTTCGGGATCTAACACGTTTTCAGTTGTGCTTCCCTTGTAAGTGAAATCGATGCAGAATTTCTTAGGCTACAATACCTGGTCGAAAAAGTCTGGAGCAAACTACAACAAGGGATGATTTGTCCAAAAAAAACCAAAATTTTGAGTCAAAAAAGAGGTTTAGGAATCAACGCACATACGATGCTAATGGTGAATAAGCAAGGTCTGTGCATCCTAGACGCATCGCAAATGATATTTGGAATTTATCTCAACAATTTGAGAAATTATGATTTTTAAACGTTTTCGCACTTAAATTAATTTTTCTAATAGCCTGAGGGCACAAACAGGAAATTTCTACTGTTTTGTGTAATAAGGGCGGTGACACTCCTAACACCCAAGTATCGACCCCCAGTTCTCATTGCTAGCACAACGTGTCCGGGGGGTGGTCGAGTCTTAACGGCCATCTCTCTTAATACTCCACTGCAAGCTTTCCACTTACTCCAAGCACACTTCACTCTATTATCGATATCCCGTTGTGCATCACCTTCTGTTGCTATTACTGATCCCAGATACTTAAGAGCTCGGATCTGTAAGACTCGAGCATTGTCCGGACATTTCGCCAAGAATTTTGATTCAGGCCACTGTACTTTATGGGTGTAGGGTACCTTGGGCCCACATTACAAAATGGCACCCAAAGTGGCCCTAGCAGTGGAACGCGGCGTGCCAGGTGGGCGCCAAGTTTGAAAACTCGATTTTCATATTTTTTCAACCGAATAAGCTAGAGTCCAAATTTCTTCGGCATTGTGTTAGGTATAACCAATGTGCACAGAAACACTATTGAGATTAATTTTAAGCAATTCCTAGACTGATTTTTTGACCCGAATTTTCGGTTATTCTCGATTTCTCGTCATCTCAATTTCAATTCCGCATAAGTTCTCTAGTATATCCATGTAGCCCAACTACTAGTGCATGTAACCCTGCTAGGCGGAAATCGATCTTGGATTGCGCGTGTCGGAAAAAATCGGTCTGATCGTCTCCAACTTGACTCAGACTCGTTGTTTCATAATTTTTTGCTGCATTTTCAAAACGATTAGTGCGGAATTGTGGTCTACTTAAAGTTTAGAGGTGAGACTAGTAAAATGACACAAGAACCCCATCACTTGGATCAATTTGAAAATTTCGATTTTCACGACCCCGGGGTCATGGTCGAAAATTTCAAAATTTCTCAAGTTTGAAATGTTTTCATTTATGGTGCTTCCTGTGAAGTACTAATGATGTGAAGAATATTCAGCCAATGCTCAATGGCTGATCTCTCCTTTCAACCATTTTTCGAAAACTTTTATGTTGAATGCGTGCGAAAAAGTCAGAATTGTGCTTGAATCAGTTTCCATCTTACTTTCTGTAACATTCTATCTAAGCACTTTGCAATGTACATAATCAATATGAAAATCGTTAATTTTGGAAAATTCATATTTTTTCACCATGACCCCGGGGTCATGGAAATCGATTTTTTTCAAAAGTGAGCCGAATGCCGGGATTTAAGTTCTACTATGTTTACTCATCATGAAACATCACATTGTCGTTGTCATTTGCTAATTGTCGCGGCATTTCAGTCGAAAAACTGCAATATTTCAGAAATTTTCCATGAAAGTAGGCACTCAATTTGATTTTTTTGAATTTTCCAAAATTAACGATTTTCATATTGATTATGTACATTGCAAAGTGCTTAGATAGAATGTTACAGAAAGTAAGATGGAAACTGATTCAAGCACAATTCTGACTTTTTCGCACGCATTCAACATAAAAGTTTTCGAAAAATGGTTGAAAGGAGAGATCAGCCATTGAGCATTGGCTGAATATTCTTCACATCATTAGTACTTCACAGGAAGCACCATAAATGAAAACATTTCAAACTTGAGAAATTTTGAAATTTTCGACCATGACCCCGGGGTCGTGAAAATCGAAATTTTCAAATTGATCCAAGTGATGGGGTTCTTGTGTCATTTTACTAGTCTCACCTCTAAACTTTAAGTAGACCACAATTCCGCACTAATCGTTTTGAAAATGCAGCAAAAAATTATGAAACAACGAGTCTGAGTCAAGTTGGAGACGATCAGACCGATTTTTTCCGACACGCGCAATCCAAGATCGATTTCCGCCTAGCAGGGTTACATGCACTAGTAGTTGGGCTACATGGATATACTAGAGAACTTATGCGGAATTGAAATTGAGATGACGAGAAATCGAGAATAACCGAAAATTCGGGTCAAAAAATCAGTCTAGGAATTGCTTAAAATTAATCTCAATAGTGTTTCTGTGCACATTGGTTATACCTAACACAATGCCGAAGAAATTTGGACTCTAGCTTATTCGGTTGAAAAAATATGAAAATCGAGTTTTCAAACTTGGCGCCCACCTGGCACGCCGCGTTCCACTGCTAGGGCCACTTTGGGTGCCATTTTGTAATGTGGGCCCAAGGTACCCTACACCCATAAAGTACAGTGGCCTGAATCAAAATTCTTGGCGAAATGTCCGGAATCTGGCCGAAATGCTCGAGTCTTACAGATCCGAGCTCTTAAAGTGGTCTACTTTCTTTATCACTTCTCCATCCACATCGGTCATTATCTTCGGACCGCACTCATACCCAATGAACTCTGTTTTCTTCGTATTCAGAGTCAAACCAGCTTCAGTCATTCTTGACTGGACCTCTCGCACTTTAAGCTCCAATTCATCAACATTATCATCTGTCAAACAGATGTCATCAGCGTATATCATAAACTTCGGTGCTTCGTCCAATACTCCGTCAAGTACACTATCCAAGACCGTTATAAATAGTAATGGACTCAAAGCACTTCCCTGATGAACTCCCACTCGAATAGGAATCTCGTTTGAGTTACCAAATGAAGTTCTTATTGTCGCAATTACTTCTTCGTAAGTATATTTCCCAAACCAGGAAACATATATTTCCTGTACATCCCTGATGAGAACCGATGGATGATAACCGACTGGATTATAACCATTTGCATTTGTCTATTCATTTGCACTTGTCTCTCATAATTAAATGGTTATCGCACAGTTTATTGTGATTTCGCGATTCTCGACCTAGTGCCTAAATTATCCTTATCGTATGCAAAACTAGTATGCAAAATTACTATTCAATATTCAAACAAATTCGGGCATCGTATGTTAGAGTTATAATTGTGAGACACTAGTTTAAATTCGCGGGAATTCAAAACTGATTGCCGTGACTTTTTTTCAAGCGGTTACTCTCCTTTAACCAGAATATATTGCTTACTAACGATGGTGTTTTATATCATTTTATATCAATCTTCAGTAACGTAGAGTTCTTCGGTAGATTTATGCAAATATTCCTGATTAGAAAGTGTTCAGAGTAATAGTTGCTTTTACATATTCGCACGAGGAGTCAATTGGTACCACTCCCGAGTCGATCGGATGCTTGGGAGCCGAGATACTTTTATGACTACCGAATATTTTTTCATACAGTAGCCTTCAGACGAAAATTCTAACTTTCTTATATGTATTCTGAGGTCGCCTGGCAGTGCATTTTCATATTTCGCAGCAAATATGTCAGAATGTCAATTCCTTCAGACTCTCTCTCATATGCACTTTAGGTTATTAGAAAACAGAGTGCTCGTTGAAGTTATCACTTGTTTATCACATTCATCACTTTATCATCACCTCGCACTTTTTATCAAATATCAGTAACCTTGCCCTAAAACGGCCTATAAAAGGTTCAACCCCCACTTCTATTATATTATTTCTAACGATAATAATCATGAAATCAACGACCATAATCTTTCATTTTTTAATCATCTTGCCTCTTTTCTTCTGTTATGACGTTGAAGAAGATATGACTATGGTAAGTATTTAGCTTTTACAACTATGTAAATGAATTTAAAATGTTTGTAGGGTCAAATAATCGAGCATTGGGGTTATCCAATGGAGAAATTAGAAGTTGTTACTAAAGATGGATATATTCTGGACATTTTTAGAATCAGGCATGGGCGAAATGGTAAGATATATCTTTGTTTTGCTGCCCCAGACACAACAAAAACATGCAACTCATATTAATAAAATTGATCATTAGTATGAGTGTTTTTCATTTCATGATTTTTTTATAAAAAACTGACTAATTACAGTAGTATATACTATCCACGTATAATACAATATAACGTAATACACTATTAATGTTTTCATAGATCACAATGTATCATCTGATTGTCGTCGTCCCTCAATTCTATTGGTTCATGGACTTGGTAGTAATGGAGTTCAATATATTCTGAATCCACCAGATCAATCAGCAGGTAAGAAATTAAAATCGATCGAATGGATGATATTTGATCTTTGATCTTTGTTAGCCTTCGTATTTGCTGATGGAGGTATGGATGTATTCTTAATGAATCATCGAGGAACTACATATAGTAAAAGACATTTAACAATGAAGGCAACTGATAATCAATTCTGGAAATTCACGTAAGAATTTTTTTTTAAAACCACACAATCATGATATCGATTTTGGGATGTGAAAGCTATATTTTTAATTCCAGTATGGATGAATTCGCAAAATACGATGTTCCTGCTGTAATCGATAAAATAATTGAAGTAACGGGAAATCCATCGGTTTACTATCTCGGACATTCACAAGTAAGGACTATATCCCTCTTTTTTTTAAATCGATTTCGAACAATTTCTAAATGTTGAGATTGCAGGGAACACTGGTTGGAATGATGACTCTTTCTGAAAATCCATCGTATAATGAAAAGGTTTTTAGTAAATAATTTTGAAATCAAAATAAATATTGAAATAAAGGTGAAAGGGATGTTCATGCTGGCTCCTGCAGCAACAGCTAAGTCGAGTCGTGGTACTGTACGATTTAATTTCATGCTCTATGAGTTACTTGCGCCTATCCGTATGGTTTGTCTTTTATTGTTCAATTACCGAAAAACTAGAATGGTTTCAGTTTTACGTGAACTTCATGGGATCCGAGGAAACCTCAGTGCCAATGGACAATCTTAATCGAAAAGTCATCGAAACTTTATGCTCGCCTTCATACTTTTATGAAGTAAATTTATGAAGTAAATTTTACAATTAATACAAATTTGTTTCAGTTATGCAAAAACATCGAATTCCTAGGGAATGGAGCGCCAAATAAGGCTTTTAATGCTGTACGTGTTTAGATTTTTTATTTAGCATACAATACTAATATTGAATTTCAGTCGCGAATAGGAGTTTATTCTGCTCATATCCCTGGAGGAACTTCATCATGGAATGTTCTTCATTGGGGACAGGTATCAATATTTTAGTACGAAGATTCATGTTCATTCCAAATGTAGTTTCTCAGTAAATATATCACTTATTGTATTCATCTCTTTTCAGTTGTCCAACCGTGGTATCGTGCAACATTTTGATATGAATCCAATCGATAATATGAGAAAATATGGACAGGTATTTCAATTTATTATGAATATACAAAGCGTATCATTATTTTAGATTGCCGCCCCGCTTTATAATTATAAATTAATAGATGCTCCTATTCATCTATTTTCAAGTGAAAATGATTGGTTAGCTAAGGAGGAAGATATTGTTAAGTTTTACTTCAACGCAACGAAGCCAGGTGTCATAAAAGTAAGTAAACCAAAAATATATATAGCATAGAACTTCAGACAAACTTCTATGCAAATTGTTTGTAAAACATGTTGAATTCAGAAATACCACTTACTGTTCGTTCATTTTTGATAAAATTTCAGGGAAGCTACCGTGTCAATGAATTTAATCACCTCGACTGGACAATTGCTATGAACGCTCCAGAAAAGGTGTACAAACCTATCCTGCAGATAATCAATAAAGATGATCCATTGATTTGTTAGATCTTTTATGTACTATGTTTGTATATATATTGCATGATAAAAATATTTCAATTGTCACCTTAATGGTTATAGTTTCATCTCATATACTGAAAATGTGTAGAAATCCAAAGAATACCATAGAGGGAGTTCAAGTTAATTAGTTCTTATACTTGATTCAATATTGTCTGTGGACCACAATTATATTTGGCTTTAAAATGAAAATATTGATTTATATATATATTTATTTATTCATCTTTCCTTATGTGATACATTTAACAGAAATAAACGAAATTTGAAAAGAACACGAGGTTTAAAGGGAAATTCTACCACGACTCTATGGACCCTCTCTTTGACGATTATTCGGTATGATCGAGTACCGGTGAGGGGGCAAGGAGGCTAAATATAACTGTGAAGATAAGAAGACACTATGAGGAAGTGAACTGTTAAAGATCAAATGAACTATGACAATGAATATCATTTGATCATTATAGAGCATTAGTGTAGGATATACATTTTGAGACCCTGACCAACGTGGTCATCAAACTGAGATTCCGATAATGGAGATAGTAACCACGTGGGAGTAGTAGTAATGTATGGTATGATTAAAGAAAAAGAAGCAATACTATGTCTGGACTGATTTGTCTAACAAGGGAACTATTTAACCTTACCACAAAATTCTCTAATTTTGAAGCCCTGGCGTAAATCTACATGGAATAAGGATTCTAAAAAGTTAGGTCAAAAGTTCCACATTCGCGTTTTAAGGCCTGTTTCGGGCCTCTGAAAAGAGCTTTTTTTGGCTTTTTTGGGCCTGTTTGGACATTTTTTTGCCTTTTTAGCCCTCTTTGGGTCTACTTTTTGTGTATTTATGACCATTTTGGAACATTTTTGGCTTTCTGCGCCTTTTAGTGTTTTTTGGAATCTTATTGGTCAAATCCAGTGCATTTTCAGAGGCCCGAAGAAGGACTTAAAACGCGAATGTGGAACTTTTGATTTAACTTTTTAGAAACCTTTTTCCATGTAGATTTACGCCAGGGTGTCAAAATTAGAGAATTTTGTGGTAAGGTTAAATAGTTCCCTTGTAAGTTAACGATTGGGATGTTTTTCTAATCCTTTAGAATATTACAATTTTGTTCTACGATCGGAATGAGTCATTTAGTGAGCGTTAACTGTTGAGTTAATGTTTGCATTACCGTAAATTCCATCTGAATTGTTTGTCTTCTCTACAGAAACTATCAGAGAATCAACACAATCTGAGCACTTTCTAAGCTACAAAATGATAGATTCATTGTGAAATGTACAATATTTTGATTGCTCATAGTAGTTACGCTGGTTCGAAAGATCATAAAAAGATCTTTCTTCTCTTGTCTGATGTACAGCCAAAAGAACAAACATCTTGTCAAGTATATAAAGAGCCTCCAATATCTTCAATCAGTCAAATTATCATGTCCATTAGAAATTTCTTCATCTTTCTTCTTCTAATTGCAATTGCGGCATCTCGTCAAGTTTACAGTCCAACGTGCTACTATGATGTGGGTTTCAACATTTTCACTTTTTTTCATGAATGTGTATTGTCCTACGAATATCATGCAATGACAATATAGAAAAATAACGTCTCTGTGTAATGCTACAGAATAGTTTTTTTTGTGAAACTGAAACCGAAAAAGTATGATTTCAGGATGCTCGAGTATATGAAAATGGAAATAGCCGTGAAATGAACGCAGCTGATGTTGATCAGTTGAAGGAATACGGTAATCAGATGGCATTTTATGGCAATCAGGTATGATATCCGAGTGGTATTATCGATATAATCATTGTTTTAGGTAGCCGCATATTACAAAGGAGCAGCAAATTTCCCGAATATGCCTGCTCTCCCATGTTTATGTCAGAATTGTTTCTTATGATTTAACCATGAATAATTTATACCCCAAAGCCTATAAAATACACAACCAATATGAAAAACAGTGTTGATCGAAGCTTCAATCTCTCAGAGTTACATGCATTTTCACTCTTGTTTTTTTTTTCTACCATAATTCCATATATTTTTATGATATTACTCCCATATCATTTTGAAGATTACAGATCTGCAACAATTCATATCATTCTCTCAATAGTACTATTACAAGTACGTTGTCCTGTTTTGTTACGGGTACATATATTCCACAGATATATTATATGAAACTACGCACTGATAAAAGTGATTTCCCATTACAAAAATTGTATTTCAATGAAGAAAAACCATGAAATCAGATGAAGACTATGAAATCGTGAATAGGGGAAATTAATAAACGTAAATTTATCCCCGTGCATAGAACTTATCGTCATCAAGAAACTAGGGATCCATAATCGACTAGTTAACTCTGTTCGGTAGATGTCGAAAAATCAAATAGAAGGTTGAAAAAATTGAATCAAATCAAATAATTTATCCCTGTATAAGAATGGTACGGGTATTGAGTACTTCTTATTACATTACACGGTCTTCCAGTGCCAATGAAGTTTGTAATGAATAAGATGATCGAAAATTTGTCAATCTATCAAATAATCATGTCCTGTAGAATTTTCTAACATTCTTTCTTCTAGTATCCATTTCTACATCTCGCCAAACTGATAATGCAAATTACAAGTTTCAACTTTACTTATTATTTACTGCAAAACTTCCACTAATTTGAGGAATACAAATACGCCTACGAATTTCAAAAAAAAATAAAAGTAAAGGCGGATAAAGTAAAATATTAATTTGCTTTGTTCATGACATTTTCTAAAAATAAATCTCGAACTAAAAATTATAATCTAAGAATGGCCAGTTATAATCTAAGAATCTAAGAATGGTCTACGAAAATTATACAAATCCGCCTATGACTGAAGCAGAAATTAATCAATTTAAAAATTTTCCTAACAATAAGATTTTGTCATTGTACGACCGCAAAGTAAGATATTTTAATCCTATTATGAATAACAAGATATTTTTTTTTGTTTCAGATTATATATCATTTCAGAGAGGAGATACGTTTTTAAAAATTCGCAGTACTCTCCCTATGCTTACTGTCCCTTGTTTCTGTCGCAATTGCTATAGAGTGCTTAAAATGAGATGATAAATGATTATTGTACAGTATATTGTGTTATTTATTTGCGCATTTTCACTTCTTCAAATAGCTTTTAATATTTAGTAAAAAAAACAGAAGTATTATTGCTTTTTAATAGTATGAACTCGCCAATTCGCCATCAATTTTTATTTCTATAAATCATCTTTTAATTCATATCGTTTATTTTTGATTAGTACTTCCGCATTGTGAATATCTCCATGATTGGAATGATGATCACTGATGTCCATGACCTATAATCGTTATCATTCACTCTAGTCTACAAGCACGCTGTGCAGTTTTCGTCTGGCAATTTCAATAGTACAATTGATCTATGAAAATCACAATATCAATGTTTGATTTATTTCTAGATAACAGAATATTTTTAGAATGCTAGTAGACTCACTAGTAGAAGATTGTATTAATAGACTAAATTGAGGGTAATTTTTCCTAGTGAAAGTAATTTTTCTTGGTAAAATCTGTTCAAACTGGTTTTTGAAAATTGGTTTGTTCGACAATAGGTTTCGAACAAACCACCATGCGCTTCTAGTCCGCGTTTTTATCATTGTTCTAACTAAATAGTAAGGTAATAATGCAACGGAACCGCAAAGTGTTATTATTTAACTCTTGTCTACATTAGATCTATGCGTAAACATTCTTTAAAAACATTTGTAACTGTTCAAACTGACGTTTTGATAAATCAAAACAAAATTCTTCATGACAATATGTACAAACTTTGGACATGAACTATCTAAATGGATATCCTTTATTGGTATTATGGTTGTTTTATTGGTCATATGAACAAGGAAGAACAGATAAAAAGTGCGGAATGACCCGATCTATTAAATGACAAATATAAGTCTGTGAATTGAAAAATGCATAGCATGCACTTGGATAGAAATTCATGAAATATTACAGGTTATTAAAGATGGGGACCCACGAGTTTTTTCGTGACTAAACTGGCCAGGCAGAACTATAGATCACATCTCCTGTATCCAAAAACAATTTTCTCTAAAATTATAGGTGCACTGGAATACCGTAATCCGAGCTCAAAGTTCGTTATTCCCCCAAGATGTCCTCAGGGAACGCGCGCAATTTCAAATATGAAAGAGAAATGTATTGCAAATTGCAAACGGGAATCGAACCCGCGTGACGCGATTACAAGCGCCGACTACTAACCACTGAGCCACACGCTCTATGTGCTCAATCTCTCATTTCTAATAGAGAATAGAGTGCCACTTCCTACCTCCCATGTTAGAGATGACAATAGTGCACCCCAATTCTCCTGCCCCCCCCCCCTTCTTTAAAGGATTGAGTACTTTTATTTTTTATTATGCATTGACCGAAACAGAATTTCAAATTATTTGATAATGTTCAGAATGTTCATTGATATGGAAGTATTTGGGATCTATTCATCTTTTAAAATATTTTTATCAGTTGTTTAATTTTGTGAAGGAATAATTCTTGCAATGAAGTTTTCCAAATAGTATTGTAAAAGCATGCAAGTACACACTCCCGTAATAGTAAAGTCGGTAAACATTCAAATAGAAATGGATCTGATACCTTAATAGTGATCTAAGACTCGGAAGTTGTGAATGAACTATTACCCAAACAAACAGATCTTGTTCACAGAACACCACAATTGTATGTATAGTTTATGAAATAACTTTTATGTTTGAAAAAATCTTGTGTAAAATCAACATAGTATTGTGATAGGCCTTTATGATTTCGGAGTTATTTATCATGAGTCAATGTTGAACTAACAATGAATTGTTTTCAATCAAAGCAGATAATCTTTTCACAAGGGTAAAGTTTGTGAGTCATTGCTTGCTCTATCTTAAGTTCTGATTGAGATCAAATCGATTG
Organism: Parapristionchus giblindavisi; assembly: GCA_943737045.1. Taxonomy (NCBI): domain Eukaryota; kingdom Metazoa; phylum Nematoda; class Chromadorea; order Rhabditida; family Diplogasteridae; genus Parapristionchus; species Parapristionchus giblindavisi. The sequence continues at coordinate 626,016 of CALSFV010000237.1, forward strand.
TTTGTTTTGACAATTGAGACTAAATGAAACAGTGAAAATCTATGGAACCCTCAATACTTCCTTTATAGAAGTCACATACAAATTCAACTTCATTCTTCTGCAGACTAGAAAATATAATAGATTAAAATGCAATTTCTTGAAACAATATTTCTGTAAATGGAACTGTGTTCTACTTAAAGCTATTCTCAAATTCATCTTTACTGTCTCATTGCCTGATATATTTGCACGGAAAATAGTGACTCTCATCCATTCAAAGATCAACAAACGTCTCGATATAAAAAGAAATCGTATTGACTCATATCACAAAATAAATCATGGCATTGAGAAGTTCTCTTATCTTCCTTCTTCTGGTATCTATTGTTGTATCACGTCAGGTCTACAGTGGAACCTGCTTTTATTCTGTATGTTAAATTAAATTTCTACAATATATTCCTTAAATAGGTCGTGTTGTTTTCTATATTCTTAACAAAAAGACACAATTATAGAATGATCGAGTATATGAGAATGGAACAAGTCGTCCTATGACTGGAGATGAAGTGAATAAAATGAAAGAATACGGCAACCAATGGAATATCTACAGTAATCAGGTACAATTTTCGATTGCCTTGATCAATAAACAAGAACATACTTTTCAGATGCTACAATATTACAAAGGGAACGCCCCCTTCCCGAATGTCCCTTCTTTACCTTGCTTCTGTCAAAATTGTAATTAATTTGTAGTTTGCTGTTGTTATGTTATGTTGAAAGTATCAATAAAGATTTGATATTGATGTTCATTTTCACAATTAAAACATTACTTTCATAAATAAATGAGATTCTTGATGGTTTTAGTGACTTGTAAGATATGATCACTAATTTATTACAATGAACATATATTCTCATGAAAGACGATGGATTTAGGCAAAATGGCGTCACCATTTCAGACCCGTATAATCTCTCTCTTTGTGTGAGAGCGGGTTTTCCCGGAGTCTCCACGAAAGTCTCCTTCATAACTTACTAAATTACAAATTCTGTCTGAGATCAACCTTTGACTTTCTCCAAAAAGAAGAATGCACTTCAAACAATTCAATGATCAACCAACTGCTCCATAAATTATGAAATAGAATTTATAAAGATTATGTTACGGCGGTCGCAGACGGATACCATATGTCACTGATATACAAGACTTTTTCATGTTGATGATCTTTGCAGAATCTCTGGGACTCATAAATTTGCATCCGATTCCCCAAAGATCGAATGTCATCGTAGGCAGGGGAAAATTCTCGGACCCAAATGCATTCTGCAAAAAAAGTCAATAGGAAAAAGGATTATACTTTGGAATGGCGTAGGTTCCATTTCAGTCCGGGATCGTCTCAACAGATCCTACATGTAAAGACAAGATTGATAATATTGAGAATTGACTTCATTTTCATTCTATTAATTGATTTATTCTTTCAAGTATTTTATTTTAGCTTCACTTAAAAGTTCAAATCTCAATGAAAATTGTTTCTATTCAGTGAGTTAACATTTATCCAATATATTTCCATATCGCTAATCGTTTGAGTGTGATCATGAATATGAAATTAGAATTAGTTGTCGCATGATCGAAACAGAGATTACTCAACAAATGCTGTAACCAGGTATGATGTACGATATTCTGATGGTAGAGCTAAATTATGAAATCTCTACGAAACCTTATTGTTTGTTTAACTTTGAATGGCAGATGACTCTCATCTAATCTATTCCAAGATCAACAAACTTCTCAATATATAAATAGATCGTATTTCTTCCTATCAGATCAAGCAATTATGATATTGAGAAGTCTTCTAATCTTTCTTCTCCTATTATCAATTGTTGCGTCCCGTCAAGTTTATAGTGGAACTTGCTACTACGAGGTTAGTTATTTTAGCTATCATCTAATATAACTTTAAAGAAATGCATGTGTGGTTTGATGTGACCTAATAAGCGATTTCAGAACTATCGAGTATATGAGAATGGAACTAGTCGTCCAATGACTGGAACTGAGGTTAAACATTTAAAGGAATATGATAATCAATGGTCATACTACGATTATCAGGTATCAAATGTTTTTCATAAACAGTCAACTCTTTTCTTTTCATTGACTAGAAAAAATGAGTTGACACTAAAATAGCTTTCAGATGCTTCAATACTACAAAGGAAACGACCCCTTCCCGAATGTTCCTGTGCTTCCTTGTTTCTGTCAGAATTGCAATTGAATTTAATGCTCGAGTTATTCGCAGACATGAAATGACTGAAAATCAAATTTCGTCTAATAAATTCTTTCTTCTTGAAGTCCGTTTTATTAGCAAACACGAATACATAAAACATCAATGAATACATCAAATGAGTGATTACATAATAAACAATGCGTGAGCCATAATATTCAAATTTCTTTGGGTAACACCTGTATAGACTTGTTTTGAAGAGATTATTGATTGAACAATGAGAAGATCTTAATCAATAGGCTGAGGAACACTGAAAATGTACATATATGTATGGATATATCAATGATCATAGAACAGAGTATAAATAGACACGAGAGAGGTAAAGTAAAGGGAGATAGAAGGTTCAAGCTTTAGCAGAGCCAGACTTGGTCTCTTTGAATCGTTCTCGTAATGCAGCTAATGGACATGATGCAGCATCCATAGACATACCATTCTTACGTTCTATCTAGAACACAATAGCTTATACACAGTTACTGAATTGAACTTTCAAATTAGTATCATCTTGAGGCTTTCTGAATTAGTAGACAACAGAAAAGATGTACACATATCGTACATGTAAAAATTATTGTATCATGAACGGTGTGAATGGGTCTGAAAGGATCAGGCCGATCAAGATTTTGAGCGAGCGATTATGAGCGAACCGAACATTTTCGTAATTTCTCTTTGTTTTCATTGTTTTTCTCTTATTCGAATCTATTATTTTAAAATAAATTAGGCCAAAATATTGCCATTTAACCAAAATCATTGCTTGGACGTTGAATAAACTGTTCCGATTATACGCTGAATAATTAGGTCAATTTTGGTTCATTGGGGCAATTTATTCAAAGTGAAAGCAATGATTTTTGTTAAATGGCAATATTTTGGCCATTTTCATTTTAATATAGTAGATTCGAATAAGAGAAAAACAATGAAAACAAAGAGAAATTACGAAAATGTTCGGTTCGCTCATAATCGCTCGCTCAAAATCTTGATCGGCCTGATCCGTTCAGATCCATTCACACCGTTCATGATACAATGATTTTTACATGTACGATACATATGCTCACGATAAAGTGACATTCTATCTACATATAATATTCTATTTAATAGTCGTGGAAAGAAAAGAAATAAAGGCCAACTTTCTGCTTTTTATATAATCTTATGCTACCTTTTTCGTTTATTTCCTTTTCTTTTCATGACTAATAAACACAATATTCTATTTATTTCTTATCTTTCTGAAGACTGACCAAACACTCTTTCACATCGGCTAATCTACTTATGAACGTCTTTGTCTTCCTTTCCTTATCCTTTTCTTTCTCCATCTCCTTCTCCTTCTCAATTTCAATCTTTGGAATGTCCTCTGATGATATCTGAGAAAGATCAAAGATCAAAGATCAAAGATTGAAGTCTGACCTTGAGTGAGTCCAATTTCAATTCTCCATCCGATGAACTGCGTCCATTATCTAGTTTTGTTAGATCACAATGGGAAGATCGACGAGAACCCGCATAGATGTCACACATTGAACCTATTATGAGTAAACTCGTGAAACCATACATTTGAACGGCCGATTATGAGGGGCATTCGCTTAACAAGCCTGTATTGCTTTGGAACACTCTCTCGAGGATCACAAGAGTGGACAGTTTGAATGTGATCATTGATCGATCATTTACTACTCATACCTCGTGCAGAACGTGGTGCCTGGGGACAGACGATGTTTCCCGATCCGAATATACGCACGGGAGCAACATTCAATTCTTCTTTCGACTAAAAATAAATATATTTGTAGTTAAAGAACATTGGAATGTCTCAACGTCGCATTGTTTTCATCTTTCTTGAAGTGAAGATTAAACTATTCCGAAATATTCATGACATTTTGAATGATAGATTACAAAAGAATACATATCGTTAACTTACACCACGTGTAGTATTTAGTCCAATGGTTGAAATAGATCCTCTTCGAGGAGCAGCTCTCAATCTATCAACCATGGCTGCTACTAGGAAAGTCCATGCACGACATGCATCTGGGTAGGCTCGAACACAGTCCTTAAATGCGGATGACACTCATAAAATTTCGATACGATTTTCTAAATCGATCTAATGTTAATAAGCTCGAACAACTGATCCGAAATCTGTATGTCACATTTTGAAACAACGTTGGCTTACTGTAGCATGTTCCAAAAAAAACGAGGCTTACTAATTATTGCACACTCTCTCTTATTTTTTCGGATACCGGAGCAATAATTTTAACTTTGATACCTGAATGACAACAGTGTCAATGAAGTATTCTCCTACTTTCTCCCAATGAGTCGATTTGAATCCATACTGCTTCAGGTAAGCGTGATTACGGCCTGAACATGAATTTTCTTAAATATTACTTTTTCACTTTAATCATAAAAAATTAAAATGTAAAATCGGTCAAATTTCCATTTACGTTAAAATTAAAACAAAATATGTTCTTCGCATAGTATTATTTAGACAACCTTTTCGATTCCAATATGTTTTCGTATAAAAGATTACCGTATTAATCTTACCAATCTTATCAAGATGAGCGAACATTTCATCCGGTTCATTCTCAAGATGCTGTACAAGTTGAGAAACCAATGAGACGAAGAAATGAGTGTGGTCTCTGGAATACAACACATTTCATCAACCGAACTAATCATTATTACTAATTTCTCTGTTTTTTTCCTCTCATTCATGATATCTAAACAACGTGGTCAGTTAAAATTACTTCATAACCCATGTGCGTGTCGAACATATTTAAATTTTGTTAGAATATTCAGCATTACTACATTTTTCGACTAGATTCATCATCGTAACTAGATACAGATACATTCAAACATTCATATCGTCATCGATGGAAGTAATAGTGTTCAAGAGAGATCATTGAGTGTAATTGTAATTCATTTGTAAACTAACCTAAGAGTAGCCATAGACGCGTGTGATGATTGTCTTCTTCTCTCACATCTTTCCTGCATACTTCCAACGAATGCAGCCTTATAGAAGATCTCACGTACCGATACATCCTTCTGCAATCAATATTATTTATTTGACGTTTGTCAATTTCTTTACATTGGAGTTGCAAAAAAACATAATTATTGTATAATCAAGTTAGTGATTTCTGATAATTCATTGTTCATTACCACAACGAGTTCAAAGAAAAAGTATTGCAAAATTGTGTATGAGTTGAACTACAAAGAATCAAAAGAAAGTTTTGGTTTCTTTGTCCGTAAAAGTTTCCTTGAACTTGAACGATAATAGTCTGTTATTCAACTCTTCTTTTTAGTTGGAAAAATTGACAACTAACGATCACGCACACGAGAATACTCTCATGGGAGCAACTTGGGAAGAATTATCTATATTTCGGTCTGGTCTATGATCGTTTATTCATACGCACTCTTTATAGTAAGAACTTTGAAGAGAGTCTATTGAGTTTAGTACTCTATAGATCTAGCTCAATTTAGCATCATTTTCAATATAACTAAATGCATTGGAATTTCTTTACTCGATTTTCCACAAATTTCATATACATGTTCGCAATGCAATATTTAATCAAAAGTGCACAGGTGACTTGTGCAAATTTCAAAGATTGAAATACTATAAAGAGGTAAAGACTGAAATTCACTTTAGTCGTCATTTTAGACATTTTAGTTTTAGATGCAGGTAACGGAAATTTGAATTTTTTTTTAAAGTCTAAAAAATCAGTGCTATCGATATAAAATGTCAATGGTCCACATGAATCATATTTAACCACACTTACCGTATCTAGTTTGCACCAAACACGTTCAACAAGAGCAACGATTCCTTTACAATGTGATCGTGGAGGTTCACATAGACGAGCCCATGTCATTTTGATCGCTCGAATATGAGATTCCTTCAGATTCCATTCCGATGCCTACAATTGAAACTTGTATTATGTACCAATACAATATATTACTTTTTGACGTCTTCACAACGTGCAGAAAAGTGTTGCAGAGAAATAACATTTTTTGCATGTCTTCTTTTCCTGGGAAAAAATTGCATGTTTTCAGATACAATTTCGAATACGGGTTATAGTGTCAGCAGATGAATTGAATTAAGATGAACTTTTACATTTCATATGGAATCATGTTGTGAGCTCTGATGCTCTGCATGCATAATAATTTGTTAACCAATCATTGCGTATATGATCCATCAATAATTACTATGTAACTGATCCCAGATAACAAGTAATATAACAAATTCAGCGACCGCGTCATTCTAAGCAAGCACATGAAGATATTTTTGGATGCCATGTTGTCTTGTCTCAAAAGCTCATTTCCTTAAGTCCGAGCAAACATTATAGGGCAACATGACAATTGAATGAAAAATAACATCGAAGTTGTTGCAGAAAATTTAAAATATGCATAGAACTTTGTCAGTACTCTATTCCAGTGCAGATTTACCACTTTTCAATACATATCAAGTCCATTTCTTGTTCTGTACTAGCTTATTTCCTTGAATGGACTAAATGTTGTGTGAAAGAGACTTCTTTTAGTAAGAAGGCAATAGATATATTGAATTAGACCGCGAATCTATGGGCTTTTGTCTGTTGGGGTCTCCTTTTTGATGTGCAAATGTAAGTCACCTAATGCAGATTTCATTCATCGCCAGTTGCAAACAATGGGAATAAAGAAACAATAATATAGTCTTGTCCTTTTGGTTGAGTTATAGTGATTCCACTTAGGCTGACACCACAGAGCCGTTCCTTGCCACATACATATTCTATTTAAAGACACCCTTCACTATTCTTCGTCTCCTACAAAACATGAACAAAACAATCCAAAAAGGACTTCATCTTCGACCATTCCATGAATACTTATCTCCCCAATTGAATAAACAAAGGGATATTCAAGCCTTGTGCTTGACAAATCTTGTTGAAATTTGCCAATAAGTCACTAGTTCTTCTCTAAATTAGACAAGCCCTCATTGTGTACTTTTCTATTTTATGTACTTCCTTCTAAAGACGGCCTAGTAGGATATTTCGATCTAAAGAGATCGAGAGAAAGATCAAAGATCAAAGATCAAAGAAAGATCAAAGATCATTCTAACCAAAGTGATCAATTTAATAGCAGGAACACTGCCACTCCTCCTTCTCAATCCATTAGTGTCAGGAACAGTCAAAGAATCTCTGAAAGAAGCTATATTTCGTTCATTATTTCGATTTTGTCATACCTCTTGCTAGAAGTTGGAGTTGTCACACTGTCGGTGCTGCTAGCTACACTCTGCTGCGAATTACGCCGCTTAATTAATTAATTTTTATTACATGCTTTCGATTTTTTAAATCGAGAATACTGGTGAGTTTATTTATAGTTAAGGGACAGTTGTATATTTCTATTTTAGGAACACAAAGGATTGTCCTTTCATCATTTGTCAACTACACCCACGCTTCATTCTGTCACTAATCCAACTTGTGATTTATTGGAACAGAAGACCGTCTTTGAAATAACAACGACTGAATGATGAGACTGATATGAACTATGTTTAGTCATATGGTTCCCTATGATGTCATATCGTTCATACTATATGGATACAAGAGATAATCTCGTTTATGGAACCAAAATCATACATATTATTTTTGGCTAGTTTTTTTCTAAAGAACAATAGAAAAAGAAAATATCCTACATACCTTGCACACTTTAGTAGGAGTTGTTGTAGGCCTCTTCTTGTAATGATTAATGCGACCCGCCGCATGCGCCGCTGACATCATCTTGAACTACTGTAGGATGGATCGAACCGAAGTCGATCGATTGGATGAGAAATGTACCCTGAATGGTTGAATATTGTACTATTCATGGGAAAGGACACGAGAGATACAGTGATGAATGAGAAAAATAAATGAGACGTGGATATTGACGACCATGTTCTGGTCTGATAGACACGTGATGGGGGAACTTTTGACGATAAACATCTATGGATGTACTGTATATTGAAAGAAGAATCAAAGAATCAAACTTCACCGCAATCAGAAATCTAGCGTGAGAGTCTTCATAAATCACTTCGAGTGTTGTTTTGACTATGAAGAATAATCTCTAGAGGATTTAACACGACTATATCTGTATAAGAAAAGACGAGTAGACAGGTGGCAAGATAGGGATATAATGATAAATGAATCTCGAGTCAATACGGGAAATAAGTATTGTGTCAACTGACCGTCAAATAAACTTAATCCATATTTTTAGAAGCTATCTATCTCTCAGAAAAGGTGTTAGACTCGAGTATATTCAAGAGAAGCCCACCCACCATAATCGAATTCCATTTCCATCAAAATATATCGCCCATGAAAATGTTACTCTATATCTCATTTACTTGTTCAATATTCCATATGGTATGACAAATTGAATGATGTATGGAACACAAATATCTATACACATGGTACTCTTATCCAATTTTCGTCACACATTTCATTGCTTGACGTTTACAATTTCGTGTCCCTTTAAACGTTACAGTTCTATCCCTTACTCATTATAGTGCACATAATCACCTATATTACAAAAAATTATTAAGTTACCGCACATCACGAAATGATGTTCTCGATTTACTCGTTGTTCGCAGTAAATACTTGTGGCATTTTAGTTACGATGAAGATACATATATTTTGATGAAGATAGAATTCGATTATGGTTAGTGATTCTTTTCGAGAATATAGACACTAGAATAAATATTTCTGTGACAGGAAATACGGAATTGCTTTAGAGGTTATGTACGAATAACTTTTAGAGCACCATGTTGTTTACATACCTTTTTCTAGAAAATCTCAAGGATGGCTTGCGTCTAACTAGCATGGAAGAGCAACTAACGAGAACGTATGTAAAAATCCTCCTAATTGAGACTTTTCGCAAGATGTTTCCATGAATAGCATAATATTTCTCAATTCAGATACATATATTCTCGCTCTTTGTCATTGGAATTCTTTTATTTCTCACAATACAATCTATGGCTGTCAAAAACAGAAAAGTGCCAGTGAGAGACTGAGTTATTTATTGTCCGTATAAGACGGATCTCTCCTCAATCTCCATTATTACTCAATAATTAATAGTAATTCAACTTGAATTCAGAATATGAGAACTAACCAATAGTGAATACCTCAATAGATGAATTTACAATGAACTGTTGAATTTATTACTACTGTATAAGCATGGTCTGTCAGACCAAATGGAGAATAGTAAACGTGTTTTCGTGAATTGAATATCGCTTGAACATTCATAGAGAGATGGAAAAAAACATAAGAGGTACTTTTCCAACTTCATAGATTTGTATTGTTGCAAAGTGCGGATAAAGATAAATAGAACGTTCCTGGTCTTCTAAGAGTACATATAAAGAAGAAAGGGAAAAAACTTTATTGGATTCAGAAACGTCTCTTGTTCAGTTCTTTTCGAAATGAACACAAATTTCGTTTTCCTCTATTTGAAGAAGGTTTCAAGTGCAGAATATTCTAGAAAGAACGACTAATATAAAGAAGTACTCGATTTTCGTTTGTATATTGGTCTCTCTCTATTTCCACAAACATGCGATAACAGACCCAAAAGCCATATGACACTAAATACAAAATATTATCAATACTCATCTACTTCAGAGTTCCAAAAAATATAAATATTTAAAAGCAGGATAGAAAACAGTGCCAGGACCAACGATCACGAAAACAAGTATAGACTTCTCAACCTATTCATGGTCTCTAAGAATTTCCAAATCCTTGACCTATGGTTGGTTCATGTGGAAAAGAATATAATAAAAAGGAGAAAACGGTACTTCACTATCTGGAGTACTCGCCAAAATTATATAGACAAGAACATTTCAGCATAGTTTTAGATTGATGAAACTTACAAGGGGATGATTGCAACTGGTCCTGGCCATATGAGAAGGCAATAACATGACTTGAATCAGTTTTCGATGATGATTACGAATCCGTATTCAGAAAATGCCTAATCGACCTCAGTTCCGAGAAAATCGGTATTGAAATTTGGGTTGTTAATTCGAAAAGTCGTCTAGTTTCCTTCACAAACTTTCTGGATTGCATCGGAAAGATCCGGCAATGTAAAGTAAACTATTGCGAGAGTTTATAGATGAGTTCGCCAGCCCACCCGGACGGTTTGCGCAGGAAACCACACGAATTTCCGAATTATAATATCCATTTCCTCGAAAATCAGGTTGATTAGGCACTTTCTGAAAACGGATTCGTAATCACCATCGAAAACTGATCCTAGTCATGTTATTGCCATCTCATATGGCCAGGACCAGTTGCGACCATCCCCTTGCTAGTACAGTTCATGTGTCAAAAACTTGAGTGTCATATATCCAGCTTCTGAAGAAATCCATGCACCGTCGTTAGGAGCGTTATTTTGAAACAAACAGACAAAATCAAAATATGAAAATTCGATGGATTCGCAATATCTCAACTTATTCTTTGGCTGCTTCAATTGGTGTCTATGTGACACTCTTTAAAGTCAATATATGTAAGCTTTGCCAGCACTGTACGCAGGAACTTTTACTCCGCATACAATCACTCGTAGATTATTCATGCAACAACATGAAACTGTAGAAATACTGGCAGCACGTACATTTTATTATTACGATTTCCGCGTTTTCTATTAACATCAATCCAATTCATATTTTAAAGACTAATTCTATACCGTAAATGTTAAAAGGATTTTTTCAGATGAAAACTGATTGAAGATGGAGGATTTGCAGCAAAAATCAGTACAATGGAAAGAAAGCAAACGAAATGTCAGAAAATGAGAAACAGAATTATATTGAATGTCTTCTTCTGTTAAAGAACGCATCACATGTGAAGAAATCAGAGGAGGGAGAACAACAAAGTAAATAGAGGGGGAGGAGGAAGAGGGGGTGGGGAGAGGAAGGGAGGACATGGGAGGAGGAGGAAGAGATAAAGAGAGAGGGGAGGGGGGGACGACTGAGAAGGAGAGGTGTATGAGAGGAGGAGGAGGAGGAGGAGGAGGAGGAGGAGAAGAGAGAAGGAGAGGAAGAGTGAGAGAGGGGGATATATTGAGAAATAGAGTAGGAAAGATTGTAGGGTCTTATCTAATTATGTACTCTCTCTATCTCTTCTTATATGTCTATTCTTTGTCTTTTCATCCGTTTCATTTCAGTCTATCTCTCTTCCATCCTCCCTTCCCTCTCATCCTTTCCCCTCCCCTCATCCCCCTCTCCCCTCTCCCCCCCCCCCCCTTCTCCCTCCCCTCTCCCCTTCTCCTCTTCTCCCTTACCCCCCCCCCTATCCCCTTCTCCTTCCTCTAACTCGATCTGATTACTTTAGCGCTCTTCCGAAAACAGGAGAAGTCATGACAAGAACAATAGGGAATCAGAGGCAGACGAATATGCAAAGAAGTCAAGATAATTCGAACCCTTAATTGGAGATGGGATATAGGTGTGGGTATTCATCGAATGTCGACTGATATATAATATTACAACGTTGTATTCAAATTATGGAACTAATGTGGAAGTGATAAATAAGAAGAATGAAATAAGGATTCGAAGAGTTTCTTGGAAATAAAAGGAATAAACCATTACCGTGATAGATCGGTAAACCATGTACATTTGTTTTGCTTTTTTTCTTTACTAGACTTTGAATATTACATGAATGTGAGATCTCACAATAAATGATTAATGTATGAAGAGGGAGTGGGAAGAGAATTATCCACAGTTCATTCACGGCAAATTATAGCACATTCATTTATTTATTAGTTTTCGATCTGAAAAAAACTTAAAAGACTTCTCATTTGTACAATTCGAGTCATGTCATTTGCTTTCTAAAGAAGGAGAGTAGTCTTTTGTTGTTGGAAACCTTTGTGAAGTGAACAACACAAACAAGAGATTAAAGTGTCCAATGGTCAACAAATATAATTAATTCATTGTTGAAGTAAACAATATATTATGAAGATTAAGCGATAACAATTCAAATGCATTTTTTTGAATTTTGAAAAATTAATATGTCGAGTATAACAGCTCTATGTTTATATGAACATGGTAATGGCGTGGAGTGCATATCATCTCAAACATTGTTTGACCTATCAACGATAGTTTCAAGATGTTACAGCATGATCTAGTAAAAACATTCTTTTCACAGATGTCCATTTGATTAACTGTACAGGAAATCCAAAGATATCCAAAGAAATACCAGAAATGTGGTATGTATAACGTTACCATATAAGCATTTGAAAGAACAAGAAAATTGAGGTGTAGACGTTGTTGATTGGCCTTTATGTCATGGTTTGAAATGGAATGTGTGGAGATGAATGAGGATAGTGATTCAATGTGATGGAGAGGAAAGGGAGAAGGAGAGATAGAGAAGGAAAGGGAGAGGGAGAGATAGAAGGATATGGAGAGAGAGATAGAGAAGGAGAGGGAGAGGGAGAGATATATGTATTATAGAAGGAGAGGGAGAGGGAGAGGGAGTGATTGAAAAAAAGATTGGAGGTAGGGCACTAGAGGAAACGTTTCACGACCAAGAGAGAAAAAGAATGAAATAAGGGATGAGGGGATGAGATAGAAGAGTGAAGGAAAAATAGAACAAAGATGAAGAATAGACTAAGTAAAGATATGATGGGCAGATTTTGTCTCCCTCTTCCATTTTCTCTCATCCCTCTCCCCCACCTTCCACCATCTTCCCCCTCCCTCTCCCTCTCTCCCTCTCCCTCTCTCTCCCTCCCTCTCCATCTCCCTCTCTCCCTCTCCCTCTCAAGATACGACAGAGTGAAAATTCGCTCTGGATGTCCCTAGGGGGCACCCTTTACAGGAGAGACGAGTTGTTGAATAAAGAAAAAGATGACAAGAAAAGAGGAATATTAGGTTATTTATAAGAAGTGTGTGGGTAAGAAGATGTATGAGTGAAGTAGACAACATTGTGACAATATATTACATTGTTAGGGAGAAGTACCATAATTCTTAGTTTGTCTCACTCATTTGATGTACATCACTTGAGATTAATGATTAAGAGATACACTCGAGGATTCAAATATTTGACAGACTCATAGACCAAAGGAAAATAGGAATACATATTCATTATGCCCCCGACAACGTTTTTATGACAAGAAAATAATTGAAAAAAAGAATTTTACTTTTTCTGGTATTGAAATGCTGATGAATGGATGGAGATAAAAGCATCTGCCTCGATGCATGAATAGTTTTACATTAATATTTCAGTGATTTCATTAATTTTTCGTTCGCAAAAGCTAAACAATCAAAGAGTGAAAGACGCCCTTGGGAAGATTGTTTTGTTTTTATACATACCTCCTTAAAGCGACATCCCAAGCTTATTTGAAACTCTCCGCTCTGGCCACACTCTCTCGTTTTCTTTGTCTACGAGAGAAAATTGCCAATGCGGAGAGTAAAATTAGCTTGGGGTGTGCCTTTAAGAGATATTCACCCATTTATCTTTGCAACTGAATTTCAAGAAAAAAGTTTTCGACCCACATGACATATGAATAAATGAGTGCATTTGAAAGTAATAAAAAGTGTCAAAACCATTTTCACATTAAAGATGGAGGCCCTCGAATGTCTATGTAAATATATAACATATCTATTATGCAAGGGGCAAGTGATATGCAAGAAATTAGCACGACCATTCATCAATCCCGTAGCGCAGTGGTAAAAGTGCTCACTAGTAAGCGTAACGTCGCGGGTTCGAAACCTATTGCTGAACTTTCCTATTTTCAAAATTTCGCGCCTTGGATTCATTCATGATTTCATTCATGATTCTAGCGATCAATAAGCTAAATTAGCATAAACTAATTTATGTAAGGTATGCAGAATAACTTTTGCTATCTTTCTGTCTTCACAGTTTATTCACGAAAATATTGCCCGGACACCACCTTTAAGAAGTACAAATGAAGTACTTATCATATCCCAGCAGACAATATAAAATACTATTGAAAAGAGAGAAAGTCGATAGTGTTCCCTTGTGGGTATTTATAATCGAACAATTATCATCATTTATCTTTAATTTGTCTCAAATGAGGAAGTTTAGTTTGATATCCGATAGTGGAATATTCAACGATGATCTTTCATTATATTTCGATGATAGGAATTGTTGTTTATTAGTTGAATTATAAAGTTTGATCTTTAAGAAGGACTTCAAACGCAGTTTATTTTTTTTAAATTTTCTCCCCAAAAAGGAGAGTGTATCGAAGAGACCTTACACAATTAATGGTATTCATAAACAACATTTTTAACGTTTAAAAGTCAGTGGTCCAGATTCATTTTAAAAGGTGTGGAAAGGAATGAATCAAAAAGAGTAATGACTATGGAAATTGCCGTTTCATTGAAGTAGACGAGGAAGAAGAAGTGAAAAGAATAAGAAGAAAAGAAAGATAAAGGTTAGAGTGAATTCAATAATGTTCCCGATTGGATTAACATTGAAGGAAAGACTAGATTCTAGTCTTTGAACGAAAAAATTCAATTCACTGATGCATCAGGCGTACGTGCATTTTTCAAAGAACATTTCATTTTCTCCAAGAGTATGAACACCTTTGTAAATGAATGAGTTTCAGACGTCATCTTCATGAATAACAAGGCCTAACAAAAGTTCACGTTAAAAACGATGCTATCGTCACGTACCACGACTTATATCGATTTATATCTATGTTGTAGTTCTCATGATGACTTGACTAACTTCATTATTGACCGTATAAAATACACTTGTTTATTTGGTACGAGAGTAGCCAACCACTCCCACAAGCGACTTTCTTGTTTTGCATGGTTCAGAAACTATGCCGATTTCTTTTATATATAATATAGCGCGCGGCGAAGGTCAGCCGGGTTAGAGAGAGGCAGCGGAGAGACAATCGAGAGGCGGGGCGAGATGTAGAAGGCTACATCTCGCTCGCCTCTCGATTGTGACTTCCGTTCGTTAGCACCGTTTGTCATTTTCTTATGCAAGTACATTTTATACGCACAATATCTCTGGTGAGATATCATGAGTATGTTTGCATTCCTCTAATAAATCATGCGAAACACAAACCTCTCTTCTTTTTGGCTCCTTCGCTTAGGTTGCTTTCCCCCCTCCTACGAAAACTCCCATGGGAACTATCATCGAAAAGAAAAAGCCAAACGACTTGACATAAAGGCCTTCCAAGAAAGGAAGAATCGTCCATGTTGATCTACGAAGAACGAATAACACGAGAGGATTCCTTATCTAGAAGTTATTAATCATTCACTTTTGAAATATAGACAAAATCCTGATTGGGAAAGCTGTAACATAGTAATGTATACAAAATTCACTGAATTCACTGAAAAAAATACACCAAATGATGAGCAATAAAATTTTCCAATTCACTTTACATTAAAGATTCAATTGTGTATACTATTTCCTTGACAAAGACATCGTTTCTTTGAAAAACGAGTTCATAGATGTAGTTAGTTTTATTGAATAAAATTGTCAATGTAAATAATATTTCTATTATCATAAAATCTCACACAGACTTTAATAGCATTACCTGTGGCGAATCTTCTTCAACTTCTTCGTCTCACCATCTCCCTCTCCTTCTATCGAACTCTACCCACTGGTCATAGATCGTATTAGTGGTCATTCCTTCTCAACCACATCCATAATCTCACCCAATAGACGAATATGAAATATGGACAATTACAACTTAGTCTATAGCCCACTATCACTTCACTCAATCTTAGATCCATCATTCATACTCCATTCATTCCATTCTATTCTCCATTTCGTCTCCATTCTCTTCACCCGGCTATTCTTCGATTTCTCAAGAAATTCCGTCAACCCCATTCGTTTTCGGATTCATCCACAGCTGTCTTATTAGCGGATACACCCTCCGGTTCTCAATCTGAATCCTGTGATAAAAGATCATCAGAGAAGAAGAAGAAGTCTATTGCCTTCATTATGGGCAAAAGAGTAAACACGAAATCATTGGTTCCTCCAGTCCCTAAGTTAATTCAAGATTCCCAATCAATTTCTTCATCCCAACATCTTAAAAAGAATGCAGTTCTTACCGTATCTCTCACGAAACAACGACCGGGACATTCTTCTTTTGGATCGAACAGGAAAAGTATGAGACAGGTCAGTCTTTTCAATATAATTCGGTTTTAGTAAAAACTTTGAATTCAATTCAAACGAAATATAGCAAGTGGTGTGATGTCCGATTAATTCCATTATTCTTCAGAATCCTCTCTCTCGTCGGTTCAACGCATTTCGGATGAGAAATACAACTGCTAAAAGAACGTTTGACACTAATAAGATCAACAAAGAAGCTGATGTGAATATACAATTCTTTATGTTAACAATTAATCTTTGATCTTTTTAGCTTTCTCTTCTTCCTTCGGTTCTACATGATTCTTCATCATCTTCTTCTTCTACTTTGACCCTTCATGGTCGTGTAACAGACAAGGTGAGTAATTATCTAGACATGATTTCAACATCGGTAAACCAAGTACTCTCGGACGAAAGATCAGCGTTCAAAGATGACAGATCAATCTAAAACTTATTTCTCACAGGTACTGAAGTCTCTTTATACCGGAGTACGTAAGCTGAAGAAGATTGTATTTGATGAAGCAAATATTGCTACTAGGTCAGTTATCAGGCTAAATGACTATATAAATCAATTCTCTTATAATTATCACATTTTAGTCCTTCTCAATTCCGTTATATGATGAGGATACTTCAAGTGGAATCCATTTCCTTCTTCGGATGCGTCTTTGATGTAATTTTGTTTTCTGATAGAACATTAATTGAATAGTCCCTGAATTTTCTCATTTTAATTATAAATGAGAATAAAAAAAATAATTAAATAATCATATTTCCAGGACGAACAGATGCTATCTGATGAATTCTTTTCTATAAATAAACAAATAACAGATGTTACTGTAGGGACAAGGGATGGAATGTGGCAAAGGTAGTTGTTTCCCATCCCAACTTGGTTTTTGTTTTAAAATCTTTCAAAATATATCATTGATCTTTGATCTTTATAGTTTTCCTCTCTTAACTGATCGAACATTGGATAAATGGGCAGCTAGTGGTATACAGCCTCCGTTCATTCATTTCAATAATGTTGATACATCATTTACTATCCAAGGTGTACAAAGATTGGTCAAGGTTTGTATAACATGACATATAACATATAACATATAACATATATACGATGTATCTCAAATAATCAGTGAGATGTGATAACTTTGTGCAAAAAAAATTTCTTGAGACTCATTATTAATTATAAATGTATTCATCTGTTCACAGTCTATTTAAGCAGAAAAGAATTAAATTCAATATATTATTATATAACCTTTACATTTTCTATTTTTTTTAGTTGATTGATAGGCTAATTTTAAAACATTTAAATAACACAAAGTTCAGTCTTTCATCTCAATTGCCTCTCCTTATGATCGCCTCTGTTGTAAATTCGGTCGTATCGATTCCTCGATGAGAACTGTAATGAATTGTCTATCGCTAATCAAGGAGTTGAAGGTTCGTACTCTTCATAATTAGTAAACGTCCATCTGTAACAAATGAAATAGATTAATTCGATTAGTAAAAGTCGTCTTATAGGTTCACCAAGTGCACACCTCCTTTGGCTATGCTCTATCACACAATCCAAGGATTGAAATGAACTTTCAGACGAGATCGATCGATAATGAATCAGTCAATGACTTCACTGTACCTCAGAAATTAAATGGACTTTGGGTACTTAGTGCATCTATGTCTAATGGTATACTACATAATAGCGAAGAAGTTGAAGAAGAAGTCAATTCTAAACCCCTCTCGGTTATGATTACCAAACCAGGAATATTATCCAAGTCAAATAGAGTTTACCTCAAAAAATGTAAAAGACAATCGAAAAGATTTGTAAGAAATGATCAACTTTATGCTGCTCTGAAATCCAATCCGTCCTTTGATATTCTATAGGATTTTGATTGCAACTGATTTTTGTACATATTGAGTGATTTTATGCATTTCTGTTAGATTATTATTGTTCCGTTACTGTACATTATTTTGCCAGATAAAAATGTTAAATCATATATGCTTTGACATTGATACAAACTTTTGTGAATACTCACAGAAAGTGTGATATTTGTGTTATCATTCAATTATCAATGCATAATAATGATGAATCATAACGAAATGAAGTAATATGATTGAATCCTCACAATGGTCAATGCCTCTTTGATTTTAATAATTCAATCAAAACAAGAATGAATGGATTATATTATCTGAAAATAGAAATAATCTTGTACTTTTGACAACGTCCGAAAAATAAGCGTGGGCGATTATTCAAATTTATATGTATATAAATGGTGTAACAATGGGAATCATCAGTATATTGTGCATTAACTTTTATGATGACTTCAACATCCATCCTCACTTTATTCATCGTTTCTCTGGTTTCTTCTATCGATTCTGGGGTGAGTTTTATTATGTGGAGTTAATTTCTTGTAAATGGAATTGGAAATTGTAAAAAGGGTGTTAATTTTGTCCACTTGTAAATAGCATTGTAAAAAGCAAATATCTCGGTTCTCTGACCAGTTAGAGACTTGAAACTTGGTTTTTAGGTTAGAAACCACGACAAAAGCATATAAACGAAGTTTCAAGTCTCCATCTCTACAAAGAGCGGAGATAATTGCTTTTTACAAGAATGTTCGAGTTTTTCCTGAAAAATCTTGTAAAAAGCAAATATCTCCGTTCTTAGTAGAGCTAGAGACTTGAACCTTCGTCTATAAGTTTTTTTCGTGGTTTCTAAACTAAAAACCAAGTTTCAAGTCTCTAAATAGTCAGAGAACCGAGATATTTGCTTTTTACAATGCAATTTACAAGTGGACAAAATTAACACCCTTTTTACAATTTCCAATTCCATTTACAAGAAATTAACACCACATAATTGTCATCCTCTTTTAAAAACTTATCTCAAAAACTCTTTCTTTCTTCGAGTTTTTGAATGATAACAGAAAAAACTCGACGAATACGTAATATATTCTGTTAATATTTATTGATATTCATTGTATAAAAACATTCATTGTCAGAAAAGTCACCCGTTAAAATAATTAACCTTTACATCATCTATAGATCGCAACCAAAACTGTAGACAATGTTGATTTTGATCTGAAAGAACCGATCAATAATGTACACCATTCTCTTCATGGAATCGTACAACTTGAAAAACGAGTGGTTTGTGAAATTATTGAATTTGATCTTTTTGAGTATAATTCCATGATTATTGATTAAGAAACGAGAAGAAGGACCTGTAAGTGAAACAGTTGATGAACTTCTAATTGGATTAGATAAAACTCTACAATCTCTATTGGGTTCGATTGATGATCTTATCAAACCAAAAACATTGAGAGCTGTGAGTCGTTCTGTTAATACAACTTATTAACCAGATCTATACAAATTATCTAAATAATCAGAAACGTCAATCCGGCGTTGTGGGTGGTACAGTCGATGGTCTATTATCGGGACTTCGAAACACTGTTCAAGAACTTTTATCTACTGTAGATGGTTTGATCGAACCAACTGGACTTAGATTGGTAAGCTCTATATTAAGAACTGAAATTATATTATGTTTCTAATAAAGCTTCTCGAATTATTGATTATAAACTGTTAAAAATATATTTCAGAAACGTGAAACTGGCCCTGTAGCTAATACAGTCGACAGCCTTTTATCGGGACTTCAAAGTACTCTTCAAGGACTTCTCACTACTGTTGATGGATTAATTGAACCAACTGGACTTAGACTTGTAATTCTGATTGGTGTTATACATCATACTCTAGTATTTTCAGAAACGCGAGGCTAACTATACGGATAAGGAAAGAACGGGTGTTTTCGAAGCAGAGAGGGAGTGAATCAATGATCGATTATACAATATACATATTAATTCATAATATCCAAATCGACATAGCAATTACACTAATCTTATATTGTAATGATAATTAACAATTGATAAATATTGGTTATAAATTTGCATAAGTCAATGACGACTATAATGTTCGGGTAACTCTGTACCGTTGTGTCGAAGTGTTAGTGCCTCCAATTCTTTGGCAAGAAGGCCTATTTTGATCTTAAGGACCATTGGCCTATGATGGTGATCAAACTGCGAATGAAAGGAGGATTCAGATCATGATTCCCCGGTGTTACATGGATCTGGGTTTTACTTGTATCCCGAAATAAAGAGCAAAATACAGGGTGCGTGAAAATTACTTGCACTCGAACTTTTATCTGTATATCCCTTTTATTTGTATCTCTTGTCAGGAGAAAATAATAATTTCAAATATCTGTTAACCGTTATAGATTGTTTTAGCAAATATGCATGGGTCGAAACATTGAAGACTAAAAGTGGTAAAGAAACTTCAGATGCACTTGAGAAAATTTTAAAGTGTCTGGTAGACAACCAAAAAAAAGAAGCAAACTGATAATGGAAAAGAGTATTATAATTCAACTCTACAAAGTCTCTTTAAAAATTAGAAATTAATCATTTCTCAACTTATTCAGATAAAAAAGCATCAATAGTTGAGAGATTTAAAGATGGTGGCCCGCGAATGTTCACCGCCTTTAATAGAACCTTGAAAGAGAAAATGTGGAAAATGTTTACTCATCAAGGAAATCATAAATGGACTGATATCTTAGATAAATTAGTTCAAGAATATAATAATCATTTTCATTTCTCAATAAAAATGTCTCCAATAGAAGCTTCATAAATAGAAAATGAACCGATAGTTTACAAAAATCTGTTTCCTAATACCTTTGGGGAATCTGAGAATAAAAAGAACGAAAATAATTCAAAATTCCAATTAGATGATACTGTAAGAATAACTAAGTATAAAGCTATTTTCGATAAAGGTTATTTACCAAATTGGAGTACTGAACAATTCAAAATTTCTGAAGTTCACATAGGAGATCCAATTATGTATTCTATTAAAGATCTTGCTGATGAAGAAATTAAAGGGAAGTTCTATGAAGAAGAATTCACACTTTATAATAATGTCAATGAAGAATATAAAATTGAAAAAAATCTTAAAGGTGGTGTCCCACGAATTTTTTCGTGAACAAACTGTGAAGATGGAAAGGTATCAAAAGATATTCTACATTCAGTACACTATTTATTTTATGATGATTCGGCATATTGATCGCTAGAAACATAAATGAACTATCAGGCCGGTGCATGGAAGGGCGCGCTTTTTGAAAATTGAGTATATTCGGGTATAGGTTTCGAACTTGCGTCAAACGGGTAACGGGTCTGAACGTTTCCCAGTGGTTGTGCTAACTTTTCGCAGATCACTTTGCATTCCTACAAGAGGGGTGTAGTGATTTACATGAACATTCGCGGGCCACCATCTTCAAGAAAACTAAAAAAGAAAAAGAAAAGAATGTTAAGCCATTTAAAGAGATATTTGTCAAGTGGTATGGATATCGTGATAAGTTTAATTCTTGGATTCCAGAGAAGGATCTTAAACACTGACCGCCTTAACTCTATTATCCTTGACTTCAACAATATTTTCACTTAAAATAAGACAATAACATTTAATACTTTGAGCAATGTTTTTTTATTAAATGAAGCTTTTATTGTAACATCTGGTCTACTTTGAATAATTCTATCATTTTGTTTTGATACATCAAATAATAGGAATGGATAATAATAATAATACATCTTCATCCATAAAAAAATAATCTTTTATGGATTCATAATAACTATTTCTAAACTCTTTAGCAAAATTGTATTGTTGAACTGCTTTGAATTTATCAAAATCAAATTTTAAGCATTCATATGGATATCTTTCACTATTGAGTTCAACAAAAGTTTCTTCAATCCCACAATTATCGAACTTTGCAGCATTTAGATAGTTATTGTCTCTAGTACTTTGAAAAGAAAGGACAATGTATTTTATCTTATCATATTTAGTTCCAAGTTTCCTAGTAAATTCTCGATTACCATTTGAAATATTATAACTCTCAAATTTTCTAGAAATAAAAGGCATTTGAACTAATTTATTGCTTTCAAATAGATTTAACAGCTTATTTTGCATTTCAAGACTAGGCATAATTTTAGAAATTATCCATTGAAGTTTATTAATAGTCATTTTAGAGCTAAATTTAGCAGGATCTGAGGAAACTCTTGTTTTCTGGAGATCTGTAGAGTGATAACTGGTGTTTTCTTCCATAAATTATTTTGTTATACACTCACAGAAATATCCCTTATATGTAAGGGATATATTCCCAACCATCGTCGGCCGACGGAATATATCCCTCACAGGTAAAGGATTGTATTCCCTCATATGTAAAGGATATATTCCCTTATATTTACGGGATATGAACTAGATTTGAACAGTAAGAAAAATCAGTAAAGATGGTTTACACCAGGCAGGAATCGAACATGCGATGTTCGGAATACTATACAACCGTCTTGCCACTAAGCCATGCGAACTTGTTTCCAGCCCGCACGCACGCGACGCGACGCGACACGCAAACGCGTTGGGCTAGAGTGGAAGGGTGATGAGAGTGACGCGTCCGTGTGCAGAGACGCAGAGGAAGGCGAGAAACTGACTTATTCGTATATAACGGAAGTCCCAAAAGACCGCGGTCATTTGGGACTTCCGTTATATACGGGACACCCGCACATAAGGGACGTGCCAAAAGACCGCGTGCTTATTCTATCAATCTATGCTACCATCAATCACTTGAATTCATTCGGTAACGTAAATTCTATTGTTATTTCTTACTCCGCACTACTCTATCGACTCCATTTAATTACTCTATCCAGCTACTATTCACAATCAGCAGAGTTCCTTGTCACATTTCCTCATCACAAATAAAAAAAACCGTTAATAGGCGGAAGGGTAGACCCTCATTAACAACCGATCCGTAGCATACTTTTTGCACACGAGTTCGAATTCACATAGAAAATTTTATGTAGAAGTTCAGAAATGTACATTTCTGTTAAAAGGAAATCTGATTGAAAATATCTATTTTTGTTTTTTTGCAATTAAAAAAAAAATTTTTTCGCTGTCTTTTGTTATCTTAACATTGTTGCGAATTAGCAGAGAATAGAATAATAGTGACAACTTCATCGATATAATAAAAAAACATTAACATAAATGGTGCAGCAATGGGGGGGAGGTGATGAAACCGATGGATCCACAATCACGATCATTAATTAAAACAATTGATAAATTAAATTTAATTATTGTGTGGGATTTTATATCCAATCGATCAGTGAATTTATGGAACTCGTTGCCTAATAATTGTATTATTTGCCCTAATTCCAAATCTTTTAGTTGAATTTTTAAATCTTCGTTGAATCTGTCCAATTTGTAATCTATCACTCTATTGTCTTATGTTGCCACAGTTGCGACATAGTATTTTATGTGCACTATAGATTTCACCCTATTTGTATTTGTTTTCCGCCACTGTCACCACATAAAGATATATATTATACTTGGGTGTTAGGAGTGTCACCGGCCCTTATTTCACAAAACAGCAGAAATTTCCCGTTTGTGCCCTCAGGCTATTAGAAAAATTAATTTTAAACAAAAAAGTTTAAAAAACATAATTTTTCAAATTGTTGAGAAGAAGTCTAAATATCATTTGCGGTGCGTCTAGATCACATCGCATGTCACATATTACAGAGCTTGCTAATTCACTTTTAGCATCGAATGAGTTTTGATTCCCATACCACTTTTTGACTCAAAATTTTGATTTTTTCGGACAAATTAACGCTTGTTGTAGTTTGCTGCAAAGATTTCCGACCAGGTACTGCATCCTAAGCAATTCTGCATTGATTTCACTTAAAACTGGGTTCTCCCCGTTAGACCAAGTTGTCGAAATTTTCGCCCGAATTTCCTCCATCGATTGTTTTCCCGAACAAATGCTGTATTTTACAAACGATTGGTGCGAAATTGTGGTCTACACAAAGTTTCGAGATGAGACCAGTAAAATGACACAAAAAGCTCATCAATTGGATCAATTTGAAAATTTCGATTTTCATGACCCGGGGGTCATGGTCTGAAAATTTCAAAATTTCTCAAGTTTGAAATGTTTTCATTTAGCCGGCTTATTGTGAAGTGATAGTGATGTGAATAATATTCAGCCAATGCTCAATTGCTGATGTCTCCTTTCAACCATTTTTTTTTCTCGAAAATTTTAGTTTTGAATACGTGCGAAAAATCAGAATTGTGTTTGAATCAGTTTCCAACTGCTTTCTGTAACATTGTGTCGAAATATGCCTCTCCCAATCACATTATAACAATGGTTCTCTGAATACGGGAGAGACATATCACAAATGCCGGAACCCCAGATTGGAATGTTTTAAACTCACACGAATAATAACTATACATCTAATTTATTCACGGCAACACACATCGACTACAATCATGGTCTAAATAGGAATATAGTGGAGGGGCGAAATATAAAAGATAAGATACTAAAAATTAGGGGTCAGAGCAAGAGGTGTAAACCACCTCTTGCATGGCCAGAATCTCTCTCTCTCTGTGGAAAGAGAGGAGAGAGGGAGTTGTAATGAAGGGGGGGGGGGTTCAATCTCTGTCGCTATCTACTTGGAAACAAACTAGACTAAGTATATTAATACATTACATCTACAATCTCTAATAAGTTGAGCTCCGTCGAAACAAAGAAATAAAAAAAATGAATACTAAATGGTGGAAGGGAATACTGAATGAAATAAGCAAGAAAATCAAATCAAGAAAAGCAAAGTAAGAATAAAAGCAAGAAAAAGCAAAACACAAATTAAATGAGGTATAGATATTTGAGATCCTAGCATTGGTGATAAAATACGAAAACATATTAAAGTAATGAGGACGAGAATGAACCCTTCCAAGAGAGAGATCATTTTATCACACTTGCCCGAGATTCCCCAGATCCTTCACTCCGTCTCATTTTGATACTCCCCTCGGAAACCATCGAAATCCAGCCATCTCTCTCGATGAAGGTAAGAGTGATTGGCTGATTTCCTTTCTGGCTCGCAAGGAGGACATCTCAGTGACGTGAGTGTGGCTCGGTCTCTCTCGATTGGCCATGCGCTACTACATGATCTCTCACTCGCAAAGGCTCATCTCCATCCTCTCGAAAAACAAACAATTTTTGTTTTCACCAATACTAGGAATTACATGAAATGATGAATAATTATTGTACCACTACTGCTTCTTCTTCTTGAGCCTCTCTGATCGTCGAAGAGGTGGGCTGGGTGTTGCTGCTGGTGTAGTCGATGTAGACGACGTTGAGGGGATGAGGGTGGATGGGAGATCGGACGGTCCTCGTTTGTAGAGTCTCATCTGGTCTTTGTGGTATGTTCTTCGTGTTGTTGGGTTTATTTCGATCTCTACTTGGCTTCCGATGACCTTTGTGACCACGTACGGTCCATCGAGTCGGGCTGACAGCTTATTTCTTACAAGAGGGCGTGACAGCAGCACTTCGTCTCCTTCTTGGACCTCCTTCTTCTTGATGAGATGATTCTTCTCGTATTGGATCTTCTGTTGGAGTGAAGCCTTCTCCATATTCTGCTCGATCGTCTCGCTGATCCTTATCAAGGCGAGCTTGACTCTCTCAGAGTATTCCTCGAGGCTGGTTGATGTGACTGAAGCAGGAATGTTGAGGTCTTCAGGGAGTCGAGCTTCTCGACCGTGGATGACAGTGAAGGGTGGGACCTTTGTTGTTGAACTCTTCTTGTTGTTAAGAGCAAAGGCCACGATTGGGAGGTATTCGTCCCAGTCGTTGGCAGCTTCTTTAACGAAAGCTGAGAGGGACTCCTCGAGAGTACGGTTGAGCCGTTCCACGAGGCCATTAGCGTTCTTATGATACGGCGCGCTGATCTCGTGGTGGCATCCCAATTTCTTCAACAGTGATTCGAATTCCTTCGACATGAAGTTCGTGCCTTGGTCGGTGAATATCGTCTCAGGGGTACCATGACGGCTGAATACTTCGTTCACGAATGCCTTGCAGATGGTCTCGGCTCGTTGATTAGGAAGGGGAATAGCAATGCAGTACTTACTGAAGGCATCCTGTGCGGCCAGAATATACTGATTGCCTTGCTCAGTCATGGGAAGTTTTCCGATGAGATCCAGATGAAGTCTTTCGAATGGTCGATGAACAGTGGGAAGGGATGATAGTGGCTCCTTCGATAGATCTCCTGGTAGAGTCTTCCTCTGCCTACATTGCAGACACTGGGCAACGAACGAGGACACATCTTCTTTCATTCCCTTCCAGACATATCTCTTCCTCAGTTCGTCCAGTGTTCGAGATGTACCTCCATGGGCTCCGATGTATGGGGTGTTGTGGAAGTGTTCGATGATGTCGAGTGTGACCTTCTCATTACGAGGCAGAACGATTCGGAGTGGGGCTCCAACTGAAGATTGCTCGTATACGATATCATCCTTGATGGAATATCGGGTATGATTCGTAGACGGCGGGTTGTTCTTCATCTTCTCGAGCGTCTTGACTATCCAGTCAGTCTTCTGTTGAGCTTCTCGTACTGCTCCCATATCGATAGTAGCAATATCGAATCTTACAGTCTTCTCGTTGGTCTTCTTCTCCTTCTTGGGTGGAGTTACTGGAGCATCTTTGTACTCATCATCAATATATCGGGATAACGCGTCTCCGATGGCGTTCGCTTTGCCGGGACGGTAGATGATGGATAGATCGTATTCCATTATGCTCATCTGATACTTTGCCAGACGACCAACTAGGTCCTTTCGGGTAAGGAGTGATGTGAGTGGACGGTGATCCACTATAGCAGTAATCGGGGCTCCCAAGATGTATGTCCTGAATTGCTTTAAAGCAAACACTAATGCAAGGGCCTCTTGTTCGATTATAGCATATCTTCTCTCTGCTGGTATCAGCTTCCTTGATACATACGATATCGGGCGTGGAGGATCGTCGTCTTTGGGTGACTGTAGGAGTACTGCACCGATGGCGATTGTTGAAGCATCTGATTCAATTATGAACGGTCTTCCGGGAGTCGGACCGATCAATACGGGCGGGGAACTGATTGCTTTCTTCAGTTTCTCGAAGGCTTCTTGAGTCTGTTCGTTCCATTCGAATTTGCAGTCCTTCTTTGTGAGTTCGTGAAGAGGGGAAGCGATCAGAGCAAAGTTCCTGATGAATCTCCTGAGATACGTAGACATTCCAATGAATGAACGAAGTCCTCCAACTGTAGACGGAACAGGGAAGTTTACGATTGCTTCGATCTTGGTGGGGTCTGCTCGTATCCCGCTTCTTCCGACGATTACTCCAAGGAAACTGATCTCTGCCATCCCGAATTCACACTTCTTTAGTTTGGCTTTCAGTCCAAACTTGATCAGAGTCTCCAGTAGTTCCTTGATATCCTCTAGGTGGCCTTCTTCAGTATCCGATACGACCAACAAGTCATCCAAGTAGGCATAGATCTTGGCCTTCGTATGGTGTTCGATGACTCTTATCGCTCGTTGGAAGGTTGATGGTGCTCCACACAATCCCATCGGCATGCGCCGGAATTGGAAGATTCCGATTGGTGTGGCGAAAGCAGTCAGTGGTCTACTCTTCTCTTCCAGTGGGATTTGGAAGAATCCAGATATGAGATCCAGTTTGGAGAAGTAGGAAGATCCATGTGCGAGATCTATGAGATCGTAGATTCGAGGGAGTAGATAGGTCTCTTTCAGTGTTGCCTGGTTTAGAGCTCGGAAGTCTATGGTGAATCTCCAACCGTCTCGTTTTGCGACCAAACATACTGGGGAGACCAGATTTGATGTTGATTCTTCTATGATGTGTTGTTTCTTGAGTTCTTCGACTTGACGGATGATTTCGTCTCTTTTCCATAAGGGAATGACGGCACTGTATGGTTTGGGCCTTGGCTTGGAAGGGTCAAGTTCGATGATGTGGTTGACGTCTCCTTTGAAACATCCGATGGATCCGTCACCGTTGAAGAACGCTTCTTCATGAGACTTGATGATTCCTTTGATCTTATTCTGACCTTCTTCTGAGAGGCTGCACTTCTTCAGATTGAGCTCTTTGAAGAAGTCATAGTCCGGATTGGGCATCAATGGGATGTTCTCTTCCCAATCGGCTTCTTGAGGTACATGCTCCTGTGGAGGTGTTTGAAGGTCGAACGGGCGTAGATCCTTTCTCAGAACTGCAGTTGAGGCGACGATGGCGTCTCTCTCGAGTCGGAGAGGGTAGTCAGACGTATTCTGTATGAGGACCTTAGTTGTCTGAGACTTGAGAGGGTGGAAGATGAAGTCTTCAAATGTGATGGTTGATGAATCGATTGGTGTTACATGGTAGATGGGGATCTCTGTCATCATATCAATGGGTGGAGGTTGGATGGAGATGTAGACTTCTTCTTTACCATTAGGTGAAAATCGTGCTTCTCTTGAGACTGATGCGATTGTTGATATTCTTGAGAAGTATGGTCGACTGTCCTTGGTGAGAAGGGGGATGGTGGAACTTCCTAATGTGAGTGTGCCATTCATTGGAGATAGGACTGATTTGATTCCTCTTTTCTCAAGGATCGTGATGAAGTCGAATCCGAGAAGAGCGTTGGCAGGGCAGGCATTGTTCTGTGAGACGAGGAATGGGTATTGCACTTCATGGTCACCGATGCGAACAATCATGTCCGCTTCTCCTAAGAAAGAGAATGCAGATTTGTTGGCGGCGATACCGGTGATAGATGTTGGTCTGTCGATCTTTCTTCCGATCTTGTGAAGAGTCGATTCGGTGAGGTAAGTGCAGGCTGCTCCTGTATCCCACAAAGCAGTCACTACTCGATCATTCAGTGTTACTGGGACATGAGGTAGATTTTGTCCCACAGCAACAGCGTAGATTGGGATGAATGATGACGTCGATGTTGTTGGACATTCATTACGATTATATCGATGTGGTGGCATATAGTACGGTTCCATCTCCATTTCTTCTTTCTCATCCACAACTGTAGGTGCACTGGGATCTGTCTCTTCCGTCTGTACGGGGTGGATTCCAACTGCTGTGGCGGCAGCTCTCAGGAAGTAGATCTTCATTCCTGCTACTGCTACAGCGCCAATGAGAAGAAGTACTGCCACAGGGGTATTCCGCACGAGATGATGTAGGTAAGATATCCTCTGGCCATATCCTTTGCAGTATCCTTCAGGAATTCGGTGGTTTCGTTGAATCCTATATCTCCGAATGAGAAATCCATGGATTGAGCGAATTGAAGTGGGAGGGGTGGTGGAGGTGGTAGTGGTGGTGGTGGTTGATCCAGTCTCCTTCTTCTATTCGGCGATTCCATCGTTATCCTACTTCCAAAGGAGTGATCCTCTTCCGATTGTTCGGCCCCAGAGATCGATCCTACTTCCAAATTGTTCGGTCCGTCGTCCAATGAAGTGATCCAATGTTCGGCCCCTGAAAATATATAGATTATTTTCCGTGATCAAGATCTCGAAGATAAGATAAGATAGCAAGAAGGCAAAGAAAGATTAATGAACAGCGTGGGTAGGGAAGATGCAAGAGGACTAGGGGTAGGAGGATGTTAAACTACGTGAAGAAGACTAGGGGTAGAAGGTTGGGGTAGGAGGTTAGTAAACTATTACACAGCAAAAATTGAGAGAGAGAAACTGGATGTTTTCGAAGTTTTACAATACTCTTATTTAGACCTTTTTTTCAACTGACGGACATAGTTACGGTTTTATTAATATACAGAAAAAGGGTTAGGACTTGCACCTGAACACGAAAGTGCCCACGAAGGTGGCTGTTTAGAATAGAGAGGGGAGAACCAAGGAGTGAGTAAGAGCCAAACGACGTGTTCTATGTGGTACATAACGAATATACAAACAAGGCTCCCGAAGGATTTCACTATCACCTTGTTTCAAAAGCATTATGATACCAACGCGTACAAAATACAAGAGAAGATTCGCTCATAGAACACGCGTATAAATTAATGTATTGTATGGGTTACGGCAAACACTGGCTCTCTGCAGAAGTAGTCATCAGATCAAAAGTAAAGATTGGTTTTCAGAGACT
Organism: Parapristionchus giblindavisi; assembly: GCA_943737045.1. Taxonomy (NCBI): domain Eukaryota; kingdom Metazoa; phylum Nematoda; class Chromadorea; order Rhabditida; family Diplogasteridae; genus Parapristionchus; species Parapristionchus giblindavisi. Next base: position 656,180 of record CALSFV010000237.1, read on the forward strand.
TTACAACGAGAGAATTTAGGTACCAGTGATTCAAGTGGTCGTGGTAGCATGATTGGTGCATATCACGCTTCAAACATACTCAAGCCAAAAAAAATTGTTAAATACTGTTTTCCTATTATAGAATTGTTAGGGGGTAAGAGTGCCGGGAAAACAGATCTCATGCGAGAAACCCTACTGATGGATAATGTGAGACAATAATAATCCCCTAATAAATAGTCATAGACGATTTATTAAATATAAAAGAGAAACAAATGTGAAATCAATGAATAGAACCCAATAATGTGAAATTACGGCCATCAGCAGGTATAACAACGAAATATTGCACAAACAAGGCGAGTCAATAGTAACGGCACTCGAGAAAAACCAGCATAAAGAAAGAAAAGATGAAACGAAGAAAAAAAATTAGCTGGGAAAACACAACTTGCAGTCAGTTTGAAAAAAAATTGAATTATAGTTTCACTCTTAGTAATGTTACATGCAACCTTTCACTATTGAGGTGATCAGCAACGATAGGATTAGTCAGATGCTGGAGGTAAAAGAGTGAGTAGAAAATGAAAGCAATAAAACATTAGCGGTTAGTACAATGGGCAATGAAAACTGGGGGAAGTTAGTACCGGGACCTCCACGAAATATGCCTCTCCCAAACACATTATAACAATGGTTCTCTGAATACGGGAGAGACATATCACAAATGCCGGAACCCCAGATTGGAATGTTTTAAACTCACACGAATAATAACTATACATCTAATTTATTCACGGCAACACACATCGACTACAATCATGGTCTAAATAGGAATATAGTGGAGGGGCGAAATATAAAAGATAAGATACTAAAAATTAGGGGTCAGAGCAAGAGGTGTAAACCACCTCTTGCATGGCCAGAATCTCTCTCTCTCTGTGGAAAGAGAGGAGAGAGGGAGTTGTAATGAAGGGGGGGGGGGGGTTCAATCTCTGTCGCTATCTACTTGGAAACAAACTAGACTAAGTATATTAATACATTACAGTGTCATAGTACTTTAATAATTAAGTACTTTGCAATGCACATAATCAATATGAAAATCGTATATTTTCGAAAATTCATTTTTTTGCCATGACATGGAAATCGAATTTTCAAAAGTGAGCCGAATGCCGGGATTCCAGTTCTACTATGTTTACTCATCATGAAACTTCACATTGTCATTGTCATGTGCTCATTGTCGAAGCATTCGAGTCGAAAAACTGCATTATTTTAGAAATTTTCTGTGAAAGTAGGCACTGAAATTTAATTTTATGAATTTTCGAAAATAAACGATTTTCATATTGATTATGCACATTGCAAAGTATTATGACGGAATGTTACAGAAAGCAAGTTGGAAACTGATTCAAGCACAATTCTGGTTTTTCGAACGCGTCTTGTGTCATTTTACTGGTCTCTCCTCGACACTTTGTGTAGATCACAATTCCGCACCAATCGTTTGGAAAATACAGCATTTGTTCGGGAAAACCATCGATGACGGAAATTCGAGCGAAAATATCGTCAACTTGGTCTAACGGGAAGACCCCAGTTTTAAGTGAAATCAATGCAGAATTGTTTAGGCTACCATACCTGGACGGAAATCTTTGCAGCAAACAACAACAAGCGATAATTTATCCGAAAAAACAAAATTTTGAGTAAAAAAGTGGTTTAGGAATCAACGCACATTCGATGCTAAAAGTGAATTAGAAAGCTCGGTGCATCCTAGACGCACCGCAAATAATGTTTAGACTTCATCTCAACAATTTGAATAATTATTATTTTTAAACGTTTTTTTAAAATTAATTTTTCTAATAGCCTGAGGGCACAAACGGGAAATTTCTGCTGTTTTATGTAATGAGGGCCGGTGACATTCCTAACATCCAAGTATGGACCAGGGCTGTGTTTTCGGAAAAAATGTTTTCGGAAAATTCGGAAAATTTTCGGAAAATATTTTCTTAAAATGTTGTTATTGTTCTGCAAATACTAAAAAGGATATTTGCAAAAAGTTTATTTTGAAAATCAAAATATAAACATATAACAGCATCGTTGGTGAACTATTGAGTTCGTATTCTCTGCTGTTAATTTTTGAATGTGCAACTGCTCAATATTTTCATGGCCGAGAGAAATTGAGCGAAATAATTTACTTAGCAGAGCTAAACATCCTCTACCTCCACAGGCACAGGTGAAGAGAAATGCTACTTAGGAGAAAGGCAAGAGCGAATAGGGGAGAAAGAAAAAAAGAATTTTGTCATACGATTAGGTCAAAGGTTGCGAATCTGGTTAGGAAAAAGTTGCCAAGTATCCGTATTGATGGTAATTTCGAGTACAGTATACTTTGGTCAGCATACATATAAAAAATCGAAATGAAGAAATAATTTAGTACTGATTTTTGGTTTTTTAATGTATATTTACATGAGAAAAATATTTTGTTCAATGTATTTAAGTTACAAGAAATGTTCCGAATTTTACGAAAAATTTTCGGAAAATCGGAAAATCAAAATTTTCCGAAAAAGGCCGGAAAATCGGAAATCCCAGCCCTGGTATGGACCCCCAGTTCTCATTGCTAGCGCATGTGTCCGGGGGTGGTCGAGTATGATCGAGTCTTAAGGAACATGCCTCTTTAAAGAAGGGGGCCCACGAGTTTTTTTCGTGACTGAACTGGCCAGGCAGAACTATAGGTCACATCTTCCTGTACGCAAAAACAATTTTCTCTAAAATTTTATGCACCCCGGCATATCGTAATCCGATCATAAAGTTCATTGATCCCCCAGGGAAAGGCGCGAGTTTTTCAATTTGAAGGACAAATATATAGAAAGTTGCAAACGGGAATCGAACCCGCCTGTCGCGGTTAGAAGCGCTGACTGTAGAGCTACACGCTCTACACGTTCAATCTCTCAAATCTAATAAAGAACATAATGTCGCTTCCTATGTCCCACGTTCTTCTTGTCAATAGTGCACTCCAAAACTCGTGGGCCACCTTCTTTAAACATATTTTTATCCGAAATCCTCACATCGACGACTTAAAGTTGTTTTAATTATTCAATTTACTTACATATTTCATTAATTCGGTGGTTTTAGAAATGGTCATGATAGCTTTTCGTTTGGTTGGAGATGAGACCGAGAGGTTATTCGATTTGATTCAGTTGGATCCACAGGTTTTCACTATTATGCTTATGGTTGATAATATTTGATTTTATGTTAATTTCAGATTGAATTCGGTGACCTAAAGAAGGAGATCGAAACTGTGACGCACATTCCATCCAAGTTTCAAGAAATCCGATTCCGTGGTGGAAGAATATTGACTGAGCGTCCTCTTCAAACTGCTCAATTTGGCGATGAGCTTGTTGTGGAAAGTTGAATTTTTATATTTAGAAGTTACTGTTTATTGTTAGATGCATCAGTTTATTTGTGTGGAATTCAAGGTTTTTTATTGACGTCTAAGTTTGTTAAGATCTGATAGGCTCAAAAATTGTGTTTTAGAAGCAGTAATGAATTTTATAACATAAAGTTATTTAATATTTTCCTAAATTTTGCTGTATATTGTAATTAATAGTTTATAGCAAAAATTTATTCCATTGGAATATATTTTATTAAAATTAATTTTTAAGTGAATTTTAGAAGCACACTTCCCTACCTCAATGGACAGCATTAACAGGAATTGTGAAGTTGTTTGCACAGTCTAAGAATTCGGAGCAGAAGAAAATGCATTTCCAGCTGGCAAACGACTATGTCAAGATTCTAGTTGATTCTAAATTTTTCCTTACTTATGCCGATCTTAATCAACGTTATCAAAAGATCCATAAAACTTTATTCAAGCATTGTGATAGAAGACATGAGGCAATGCAGGTAACTCGACCAAATTATGCATAAATAACGATTTACATAAAAATTTTAGAATACCGTGAAAACTTTCTTCGAGAAAAGGCTTATGGGAAAGAAGCCAAACTTTTTCTTCGCCGACAAAACAGAAGGATCTAGAGCAGGTGCAATCTGCACTATTAAATATCAAGATACCATCGAGAGGTATTATTTGAAGACAAACCATGATGCTGGACGATCAAGAAGTCGTGGGTTTTTATTAAATTATTGAAATACGATCTAATTTCCGCCAACTACTTGAATTGAATTTTTCATTAAAAAATATTCTTGTATTTAGCTTCTCGTACGGAATTGGATATCAGAGAGTTTTTCGTTTATCGATTTCTTGAAAGACTTGGTGTTGGTGCCACCATTCATTTCCCAACAAGTGTCACTGGATCTAAAAGCCTCTTGTATATCGCCAGTCGCGAAATTCCGGAATTCAAAACATTTGAGGAAGTAGAACAAACAGAGACGGACTACATCTGCTATGTGCATCCAGCCATTCAAATATTGACGATATTCACAGTGTTGAGTATTGGTGATTGTCACTCAGAGAATGTTGGAGTAGACAATAATAAATCTCCTTTTATTGTCGATTTCTACATGAATAGATTGAGAGTCCGAAGCCTTGAGAGAGATCTTCGCAATCACGTGAGATCTTCAAATAAAATTAAGTATGAATTTTTCTTGGAATTCATTTACCTAATGGATCATTCTTTAGTAAGCGAATCGATGAATACTCGTTCACGGACAGAATAAAAATTGGAGTGGATTTTTTGAAGAACATCGAATTTGAGAAAACATCGACGGAGCAATTCAAGATTTCATGGAAAAAGACAAAAGAGCATTTGACGAGAATTACTTACATTTTTCCGCGAACAAAACAGACGATTTGAAACAATATATTGAAGTTGTAAAGGAGAATATGAACAAATTCTTCACTTATTCTAACTAATTTGATTGTACAATAAAAAAAGTGTATCTTCTTATATATTCAAAATGCATTCGAAACATTAAATTTATGATGGATTTTTTATCAAGTCATCAAATATTCACACAATGAGAGAACAAAGTTGCTTTGAATAATGACTCTGAAGAGCATAAACGTTATATAATTAAAGATAGTCACAACACCGGGCTTTTGGGAATGTTAATATTGAAATAAATCTTCTAGCTTCAAATTAGAGTAAGAATTGTGCTTCTAAAATCATTACTTTCCAACATTTTCAAAACATGAAGACAATAATAACCACAATGATGTGTTCCAAATTTTTGGATTTGGAATGTTGATAACTATTTGTTTTCTTTCCCATTAGCTTTTCCTTTAGATTATCTTGGAACCTTGGGTACTGGGCAATTGGGCGATCTAGTGCACAAGACAATTTTGATCATTTTTGGAAAATGACAGTTTTTCAATGCAAAAATGCTATTTTTTGTTCAGTTTACAACACAAAAGTGTCTAAAAATGCCGAAAATCGAGAATTGGCAAAAGGCTGCACCAGTAACAACATTTTACCTATTATTCTTGACAACCTTTCGCCATTCACCTTACCACCACACCCAGCTCGCGATAACTGGCGAAAAAAACCCTCTTTGCTAATACATTGGAGGCACTAACACTGCGGCACAATGGTACAGCACAATGTTCTATAGGCTGTGAAAGCAAAAACGACCGCTCAACATAGAAACTCTCTCAAATGCAATCGTCTTTCGCTTGTCTCGCTATGGAAACAAAATGGCTTGAACCAGAATACTGTGACAGTGTTGTCCGAACATTTTAGTAGTGATTGAATTATGCAAATTTATAATCAATATTTATCAATTGTTAATTATCATTACAATATAAGATTAGTGTAATTGCTATGTAGATTTGGATATTATGAATTAATATGTATATTGTATAATCGATCATTGATTCACTCCCTCTCTGCTTCGATAACACCCGTTCTTTCCTTATCCGTATAGTTAGCCTCGCGTTTCTGAAAATACTAGAGTATGATGTATAACACCAATCAGAATTACAAGTCTAAGTCCAGTTGGTTCAATTAATCCATCAACAGTAGTGAGAAGTCCTTGAAGAGTACTTTGAAGTCCCGATAAAAGGCTGTCGACTGTATTAGCTACAGGGCCAGTTTCACGTTTCTGAAATATATTTTTAACAGTTTATAATCAATAATTCGAGAAGCTTTATTACAAACATAATATAATTTCAGTTCTTAATATAGAGCTTACCAATCTAAGTCCAGTTGGTTCGATCAAACCATCTACAGTAGATAAAAGTCCTTGAACAGTGTTTCGAAGTCCCGATAGTAGACCATCGACTGTACCACCCACTACGCCGGATTGACGTTTCTGATTATTTAGATAATTTGCATAGATCAGACCATTAGGTTCTATTAACAGAACGAAGACTCACAGCTCTCAATGTTTTTGGTTTGATAAGATCATCAATCGAACCCAATAGAGATTGTAGAGTTTTATCTAATCCAATTAGAAGTTCATCAACTGTTTCACTTACAGGTCCTTCTTCTCGTTTCTTAATCAATAATCATGGAATTGTACTCAAAAAGATTAAATTCATTAATTTGACAAACCACTCGTTGTTCAAGTTGTACGATTCCATGAGAACGATGTACATTATTGATCGGTTCGTTCAGATCTCCAACAACATTGTCTACAGTTTGGGCTACGATCTATAAATGATGTAGAGTTTAATTATTTTAACGGGTGACTTTTCTGACAATGAATGTTTTTTGCAATGCATATCAATAAATATTAACAGAATATATTACGTATTCGTCGAGTTTTTTTTCTCTTACCATTCAAAAACTCGAATAAACAAAGAGTTTTTGAGATAACTTTTAAAAGAGGACGACAATAATAAAACTCACTCCAGAATCGATAGAAGAAACCAGAGAAACGATGAATAAAGTGAGGATGGATGTTGAAGTCATCATAAAAGTTAATTCACAATAGACTGATGATTCCCATTGTTACACCATTTATATACATATAAATTTGAATAATCGCCCACGCTTATTTTTCGGAAGTTGTCAAAGTGCAAGATTATATCTATTTTCAGAAAGTATAATACAATCATTCTTGTTTTGATTGAATTATGAAAATCAAAGAGGTATTGACCATTGTGAGGATTCAATCATATTACTTCATTTCGTTATTATTCATCATTATTATGCATTGATAATTGAATGATAACACAAATATCACACTTTCTGTGAGTATTCACAAAAGTTTGTATCAATGTCAAAGCATATATGATTTAACATTTTTATCTGGCAATATAATGTACAGTAACAGAACGATAATAATCTAACAGAAATCCATAAAATCACTCAATATGTACACAAATCAGTTGCAATCAAAATCCTATAGAATATCAAAGGACGGATTGGATTTCAGAGCAGCATAAAGTTGATCATTTCTTACAAATCTTGTCGATTGTCTTTTACATTTTTTGAGGTAAACTCTATTTGACTTGGATTATATTCCTGGTTTGGTAATCATAACCGAGAGGGGTTTAGAATTGACTTCATCTTCAACTTCACTTTTATGTAGTATACCATTAGATATAGATGCACTAAGTACCCAAAGTCCATTTAATTTTTGAGGTATAGAGAATTCAGTAACTGATATATTGTCAATAGATCTCGTCTGAAAGTTCATTTCAATCCTTGGATTATGTGATAGAGCATAGACAAAGGAGGTGTGCACTTGGTGAACCTATAAGACGACTTTTACTAATCGAATTAATCTATTTCATTTGCTACAGATGGACGTTTACTAATTATGAAGAGTACGAACCTTCAACTCCTTGATTAGCGATAGACAATTCATTACAGTTCTCATCGAGGAATCGATACGACCGAATTCACAACAGAGGCGATCATAAGGAGAGGCAATTGAGATGAAAGACTGAACTTTGTGTTATTTAAATGTTTTAAAATAAGTCTATCAATGAACAAAAACTGTTCGAATAGGTAAAGGTTATACCGTGAACTCATTTAATATTAATAATGAGTCTCAAGATTTTTTTGCACCACAAAGTATTATCATATCTCATTAGATAATTTAAAATATATTGTATATATTATATTATATGTTATACAAACCTTGACCAATCTTTGTACACCTTGGATAGTAAATGATGTATCAACATTATTGAAATGAATGAACGGAGGCTGTATACCACTAGCTGCCCATTTATCCAATGTTCGATCAGTTAAGAGAGGAAAGCTATAAAGATCAAAGATCAATGATATATTTTGAAAGATTTTAAAACAAAAACCAAGTTGGGATAGGAAACAACTACCTTTGACACATTCCATCCCTTGTCCCTACAGTAACATCTGTTATTTGTTTATTTATGGAAAAGAATTCATCAGATAGCATCTGTTCGTCCTAGAAATATGATTATTTAATTCATTTTTTTATTCTCATTTATAATTAAAATGAGAAAATTCAGGGACTATTCAACTAATGTTCTATCAGAAAACAAAATTACATCAAAGACGCATCCGAAGAAGGAAATGGATTCCACTTGAAGAATCCTCATCATATAACGGAATTGAGAAGGACTAAAATGTGATAATTATAAGAGAATTGATTTATATAGTCATTTAGCCTGATAACTGACCTAGTAGCAATATTTGCTTCATCAAATACAATCTTCTTCAGCTTACGTACTCCGGTATAAAGAGACTTCAGTACCTGTAAGGAATAAGTCTTGGATTGATCTTTGAACCTTGATTGCAGATCATTCTTCCGAAAGTTCTTGGTTTACCGATGTTGAAATCATGTCTAGATAAATACTCACCTTGCCTGTTACACGACCATGAAGGGTCAAAGTAGAAGAAGATGGTGTTGAAGAATCACGTAGAACCGAAGGAAGAAGAGAAAGCTAAAAAGATCAAAGATTAATTGTTAACATAAAGAATTGTCTATTTACGTCAGCTTCTTTGCTGATCTTATTAGTGGCGAACGTTCTTTTAGCAGTTGTATTTCTCATACGAAAAGCGTTGAACCGACGAGAGAGAGGATTCTGAAAAATAATGGAATTAATCGGACATCACACCACTTGCTATATTTCGTTTGAATTGAATTCAATTAGTTTTTACTAAAACCGTATTATATTGAAAAGACTGACCTGTCTCATACTTTTCCTGTTCGATCCAAAAGAAGAATGTCCCGGTCGTTGTTTCGTGAGAGATACAGGAAGAACTGCATTCTTTTTAAGATGTTGGGATGAAGAAATTGATTGGGAATCTTGAATTAACTTAGGGACTGGAGGAACCAATGATTTCGTGTTTACTCTTTTGCCCATAATGAAGGCAATAGACTTCTTCTTCTTCTCTGATGATCTTTTATCACAGGATTCAGATTGAGAACCGGAGGGTGTATCCGCTAATAAGACAGCTGTGGAGGTATCCGAAAAGGAACGGGGATGACGAAACTTCTTGAGAAATCGAAGAATAGCCATGGTGAAGAGAATGGAGACGAAATGGAGAATAGAATGGAATGAATGGAGTATGAATGATGGATCTAAGATTGAGTGAAGTGATAGTGGGTTATAGACTAAGTTGTAATTGTCCATATTTCATATTCGTCTATTGGGTGAGATTATGGATGTGGTTGAGAAGGAATGACCACTAATACGATCTATGACCAGTGGGTAGAGTTCGATAGAAGGAGAGGGAGATGGTGAGACGAAGAAGTTGAAGAAGATTCGCCACAGGTAATGCTATTAAAGTCTGTGTGAGATTTTATGATAATAGAAATATTATTTACATTGACAATTTTATTCAATAAAACTAACTACATCTATGAACTTGTTTTACAAAGAAACGATGTCTTTATCAAGGAAATAGTATACACAATTGAATCTTTAATAGAACTATTTCTCTATAATAACCTAATAAGTGATTTCGTTTTAAAAAAATAATTCTTCATTGTCTGTAAATTAATAATTGTGCCCAATTCAGACCAAATCGTTTTTCATAACAGTTTTATGAGATTTCACAAGATATTATAAACATGCATATATATCTGTAATACATCATAAAAATTGAAGAAAAAAAATTATTCGTTGTATCTCAACAACTTACTATGAACGTTAATATGGAGGTCCTAGTCAACCTGGGCTTTTATGGCATTACTTCCCGTGAGAAGACTATCACTATCGTGTATAATATCTGTAGTATATATAATGTTCAATTACAATTCTAGCATACATAATACATATTCTCTCTCTGATTCCGCCACCCATCATTGTGAAACTCTCGACACCTTTCTGTTCCTTGTCTCCCCTTACACTACATCTTCGTTGTAGCAGTTGTTCGATTGGAGATAAAAGCATTAATGGACTAGATAGAGGGGCTATCGATGAATCATTTCATTCCTCTTAGAATGCCCCATTCTCCTCCCGTTGATCTTAACTTGCACAGTTCTATTACGAAAGATGAATTAGTGAATTCAATTAGTGATATGATTTCCAACCAATGAATTGATTCTCTGTGTGACGATAAAAGTTGTGCTCAAATGTTATATGGGAAAGGCTTCATAATTGATATCATACAGAGAGTCAATTTATAGTAGTTGATAGTAAATAGTTATAGTAGTAGTTGAGTCTTCATCCTCATCTTTGTAATACTCCTTGTGAATACAGGATGAAGTCATTTCTCTTTGTCTTCTTTATTATTCTTTCTTCATTCTGTCTGGCAGATCGTGCATTGACTAGAGAGGTAACAAACTTTATTCGTTGTCAGATCAGATCTTTTCATTTAATTAGATTTTATTTGCACTCACTTGATGTTCGATATTTCAGGAACTTCTCAACATTCTCAGAGAAGAAGCCAAGTTCGACAAAGCACCTTCAGGTTTTTTCTTACTTTCCCGTTCAAAAAAATCCTTCAAAATACAATAATTGATCTTTTTACAAGTCTGTCTTGTATCTATCTGTCTTGTTTGGATCTACTGTATTCGCAGTATCCATCAGTTGCGGACCAGTGAGCATTCATTTGCAAAGAAAATAAATGCCGCAGAAAGTGCAAAACTCGACCGGGCTGTACAATGAAAAATATTAGTTTGCATTTAAGCATTCAAGGAACTTGCCCATGATTATTTCGGTATCTTCTACAAAAACGCCGACAGTGTTGATACAATCAACAAAGAGGTTATTTTTTAATTTATTCTTTGATTTAAATAATAATATATTATGTTTTTTGTTTACTTAAATACTTAAATGTTAAATTATAAATGTTAATGTTTTGTTTATTTTAATTTTTTATTAATATAGATAACAAAAAGCAACTCCCGCAAACTTTGAAAAATAAAAGAAGATTATTTTCAGACATCGACGTTCTTCGAGAATAAGATGAAAACGATGAGTTTTTGGCAGATGACAAAGTTGGCTGTATCAGGATGGTATTATGGATTCGATGAGAAATCTATCACTGGCCATAGAATGAAGAGACATGCTTTATCATTATAGATTGAATGATTGTATAAACTCTGATTAGATCGTGCAAAGCAATTGAAAACAATGTGTATACGACAACAAATGACAATAAATATCTTAAATACCAGAATGGATTCAACTTTGAACGTCATGCAAATAAACGAGAAATGTGTTAACAGACACAATAATCTCCTTCAAAATTAATAATTATATTCCTAACTTTAAATAATCTGTTTAAACAACTATTAGGTTGAGTCATAAGTCTTGTCGCATTTTGGAGGGGTATGTTTGTGCTATCACTGCTCAGTCGTACGTTATCGATTACCCCGTACGTTCTGGCAGTAAATAAGTCACTACTACTACTCTTTGAGCGCAGTGGTGAATTGTACCCACATCGGGTCTAGTAGCTGAAATGTCTCTTCAATTCGTTCCCAGTTTTGTGCACATGTGACACGTCACGTTGTTTTCTTCCTATTCTAGCTCAAACATCCCGATGTCCACATCCGTATGGCGGTAGTATACACCACTAAAGCCCCTAGTACGGGCACTGTGCAACATTGGTTCAAACGCTTCAAAGAAGGGAGTACGGCGTCAAAGTTTCGGACGGCCCCCGAGCTGGACTTGGACGTGCTGGAGCATCACGTCCAAGCGGACCCCTATGCTACCACCCGTGATATGGCGACGAGTCTTGGGGTAAGCCAACCCACCATCGTTGGTTGCCTACAGGATCTTGGCAAGGTCCAGAATTTGGGTCGATGGTTACCCCACCAACTGTCGGACAAGCAGAAGGAAAACCGTGCGGACCAGTGTCTGATTCTAATTTCGTACGCTCGTACAACGGCTTGGATCGACGGGATCATGACTGGAGATGAAAAGTGGATCCCTTACAACAACGTGGTCCTCCGGGCTTAGTGGGTCGATCGAGTTGAGCAGCCCAATTTCATCGCCAAATTCGAACTTCACCAGAAAAAGAGCATACTGTCTGTTTGGTGGGTCAGAGGCGGTGTGGTTTATTGGGAGCTGTTCCCACAGGGGTCGACTATTACGACTACGATATACTCTCGCGAACTACAGACCCTGAAGTCTAAGGTCCCCTCCGTTCCCAGGCTGCACGACGGGATTCACTTCGGGCACGACAACGGCGGACCCCTTTGGGAAAGACGACCAAAAATTTCCTGTTGAGCTTTGGCTGGCTCGTCGCCCCCCACCCGCCCTACTCGCCCGATATGGCTCCTAGCGATTACTGCTTGTTTTCCGATATGCAGTCCACTCTCGGAGGAGTACACTTCAATAATCAGCGGGAGGTCGAAATCTGGCTGACCAACTACTTTGCCTCCTAGCAGCCGTCCTTCTGGGAGCGCAATATCCACAAGCTACCCGAACGTTGGAGGAAGTGTGTCGAAGCAGATGACGCTTACTTTGATTAATTTGCTTTTGACGAAATAAAGTTATTTAAATTTGTTTAAAGGGCCAAAAATGCGACAGGACTTATGACTCAACCTAATAGAACGTTTCGAATGTTTTTGATAAGTCCTGATTATTAACAAAAATGCATATCGCGGGTAAACGCTTCTGAAGAAAACAAATAAAATTTCCGCCAAATAGTTCTGGAGGCATGGGGAATTGAACCCCAGCCCTCTCGCATGCTAAGCGAGCGCTCTACCACTGAGCTATGCCCCACGTGGAACAGATACGTATCGAATAAATTACATTGAAGAAAAGACACCTTTCTCGAATAAATTACACCTTTGTTTCATTATAGAGTTTGAAGAAATATTGATCATTTATTATTTATGATAAACTCTTTAATTACTTAAATGATACCGCTAAATACCTGCTCGAACAATAAGAAATACTTCTTTTTTTTGTTTTAAAAATACTCTTATCACAAAAATTTCTCTTATCATTTGGCGAAAAAAAATTATAGATCTCAAAAATTGATAATAATAAAAATAATAATTTATTCCTTCAAATGAACGCATCAGGGAATCTTCTTGATGATGTATAGAAGAGACAATGGAAGAGATAGGCTCTAAATAATGATTAATGCATATTTCTCCCGATGAAATTTAATCAGTTTCTCTATATAAGTGATCATATTATTGTATTCTTCACGTCTTCAAAATGTCTCCGTTTCTTTTACTAGTATTTGCTTTCGGAGTTACAAACGCTGGTCTCCATCATGTCTCGAATACAAAGTCTCTTCTAAGAATATCGATTTCTCTACAATCATCGATATCGTCAATGCAAAGTCTGTTCCCTGTACAGGATCTTGTGTTGTTGAAATGAAGAAGAATCTATTCTCCAGTAACAAATTGATAGGAAAATGTGAACCGAAACAGAAATATTCATGTGGAAATGGAAAATGTCATTGTGTTGAAGATCGTTGTAATAATATTGCAACTGTTCTATGCGATAGTTCTTCTCTTCTTAAGACATCGGCTCAGTAAGATTCCAGGAAGTGCCGGACATCGACCTCACCGATTTGGCCCAAAATTTTTTTATGGATACCCCCATGGGCCCCCATCACAAAATGGGTATTCATTTCGGCTGGTTCCTTGAAACACAGATGTGGCGGGTTTTCGAAATTTGAAAACTCGATTTTCACCAGAAAAAAATGGAGCGACCTAGGACCAATGTTAGTGTCGATTAATTATAAGTATAAATAGACAACAAAAACTGGCTACACGACGGTCCGGAGATCCGATCGCAAACTGATTTTTTTACCTCCTCAAAACATTCTAAAATTATTTAAAATTTTAAAACAAAAAAGTGCAGTCCAATTTTTGCCTTATCTTATAGAGCAAAAAATTCCGCGTCGAATAAGGGAAAAAAATCAAAAATCGAAGGACCCGTCTTTTGAGATAAATGGACCTGAAGATGACCCGAAAATATTTTTGTTTTCAAACCCCCTCATGTCTGTACTCATATTGAAGAGCTCGTCGAGTAGAACAACTTTCATGTTGAACATTTTGTCTGAAACTCATGTACAAGAGAAATACATGAATTAAGATTTATTGGATCCAAATCTTTATTATCGCTTGTATCTTGAGAACAAACGACTTTCATAGAATACGACCAACATAAGAAATGATGTACTTGACGAGTACTTTAAAATGAGTATAAACATGGCAAGGTTTCGACAACTTTTTTTTCAATACTAATTTCCAGGCCATTTTTTTCAGCATGGGGGTCTACAATTTTTTTTCGTGAAACAATAAAGTAAGTATGGATTTTTGCGTTCTACAATATAGGCGTAATCGCTTTGTACACAAAAAATATTTTACTTTCGTTTTACTCAAAATTGTGTGAACAACCGTGCGAATAAATAAAACTCATGTATTTCTCTTGCACATGAGTTTCAGACAAAACCTTCAACATGAAAGTTCTTCTACTCGACGAGCTCTTCAGTATGAGTACAAACATGAGGGGGTTTGAAAACAAAAATATTTTCGGGTCATCTTCAGGTTCATTTATCTCAAAAGACGGGTCCTTCGATTTTTGATTTTTTCCCCTTATTCGACGCGGAATTTTTTGCTCTATAAGATAAGGCAAAAATTGGACTGCACTTTTTTGTTTTAAAATTATTTTATTTTCGTTTCACTCAAAATTAGCAGATAAACGTGTGTAACTCTCTTGTACATGAGTTTCAGACAAAACCTTCAACATGAAAGTTCTTCTACTCGACGAGCTCTTCAATACGAGTACAAACATGAGGGGGTTTGAAAGAAAAAATATTTTCGGGTCAACTTCAGGTCCATTTATCTCAAAAGACGGGTCCTTCGATTTTTGATTTTTTCCGCTTATTCGACGCGGAATTTTTTGCTCTATAAGATGAGGCAAAAATTGGACTGCACTTTTTTGTTTTAAAATTTTAATTAATTTTAGAATGTTTTGAGAAGTTAAAAAAATCAGTTTGCGATCGGATCTCCGGACCGTCGTATAGCCAGTTTTTGTTGTCTATTTATACTTATAATTAATCGATACTAACATTGGTCCTAGGTCGCTCCATTTTTTTCTGGTGAAAATCGAGTTTTCAAATTTCGAAAACCCGCCACATCTGTGTTTCAAGGAACCAGCCGAAATGAATACCCATTTTGTGATGGGGGCCAATGGGGGCATCCATAAAAAATTTTTTGGCCAAATCGGTGAGGTCGATGTCCGGGGTCACTGGCTCAACCCTCGAATCTTACTGAGCCGGTGTCTTAAAGACTTTGAGAGACGATTAATCAATAATAAGATTATTGATTGGAAGACTTAATCGAAGATATGTGATGCCTACGGTAGAATAATTAACAATAAGAAGACTTCAAATAGTAGATATAAGAGATGGTTATTGGGAAAGAAGAAGACAACGCCTAAACCTTCATCCATCAAACCAACATCACCAAGACCCAATACTGGATCAAGATTCAGAATCTCTACGAGAAATACCCCAAAGGCTATCTCACCAAAAAAAAACTGCAAAGGCATGGAAAACTGTTACTCCAGATAAAAGAATTGTCGGATGATCTAATTATCATATATATTGATTGCATCTTGCTATGTGACTGTTTTATGTTATCGATAAATGATTAATGCACACACAAAACATTATTGATTATTCTTAACACATGGTATGCTCTTCATATATGGTGCAATACACAAGAGAGAAATACAAAGAATCAACTTTTGACTGTGAGGTCAATTCGTTAGAGTGAGGCCACTCATCCAACATCAAACTTCTTCTTCTCATATACAATCAATTTATCCAATTGTTTCTCTCACGCTCATCTTGTCACAATTGACGTCATATTTCTAATACCATAATAACTGATTTCGTTAGAGAAATAAACTCCCCATAGAAATTTTACGTTGAGGAGACATTCATGACTAATCTGGCCTGGCAGAACCATAGGTCACATCTCCCTACACACAAAATTATACATGCCTCGGAATAAAGAAATCCGAGCTGAAAGTTCATTGCGGCACGATGGAAAGGTAAACAGAGACAGCGACAATTTTCGAATTAGAAGGGTAATAGCGCACCCCAAGTCCCCTAGATCCATTTCTTTAAAACAATTAGATAAAAAGAGATAATCGAAGTTTTTTATTTATATACAAGTGAGGATATTATCAGTGCAGAATTATTGTACAATTGTTGAGAACAATTCATCATAAAGATCATGAAAACTTCTTCGAATATAGGAACAGTAACAGTAGCCAGAGATAGTAATGATGGGAAAACTGAAAGATCAAAGATCAAAATGGAACTTCAAGAGACCAAAGATCACTTACACACTCCATTTGAGGGCTCTGAATATATTTCGGAAGAGTCGCTTCTGTATGGTAATAGTAAAATGATTAGAAGAAGAAGTAATCGATATTAGAGGATACACAGTAATATCTTCAATAGATGGAAGTGGAGTTGATGTTGAATGGACCTTCAAATGATATAATGAAATTGAAATAAAAAATTATTTGTTATAATAATAATATGTGGAAACTATAATAGTGTATGATAAATATACAAAGATATAAAGGTTAGTAAAGATATAAAGAAAGGATATGCACTGTTACATTTGCCTTACGTGCCTACGCCGTAACCCCCTCCGCCGCGTCGGAGAGGCGACGGAGGGGGTTACGGCGTAGGCACGTAACGCAAATGTAACAGTGCAATAGAAATGATAGATATAAAGAAAGAATAGAAACGTACACTCATTTCCATTTCGACAGTACCAGGTATTTCGAATGAATCATCAGCCATTTCTGATTTCTGAATTTTTTAAAATTCGTTTTTTTTTTTCGGAAGGAGATCGCTAGACGGCGTGTAGAACAAGCACACAAGAATTAACTTTGTGATTGAATTAACATTGAAAATACGAATGCACACCTCCTCATTCTCGGGCTTCTCTTCATTTTCTTCAACTCCATTATATTGTTCTTCCGAATTCGTTTCGGCCATTACATTACTAATATGTGCACTACTCTTCAACCAAAGGAGGATCCATCACTTTTGGTCCCTAAATAAATATCGAATGCTTCAATTGTTGTTTGATACTTGGTCTCTATTGGAAATGAATAATAATAATAATAAATATTACGTCAACTCTTTCCAATATCGGTTCATTCTCATTTCCTTCATATTCCATTGGATCGAATGCTTCCTCTCCAAATTCAAGAAATGATCCATTATTACCCTCAAATAATAATCCGTAGAAGAACCACAAAAATTATTTTATTTTTGTCATATGCATTTTTTGCTATAAAAATGTACAATAAGTTAAATTAAGATAAAATGAAATGGGAGAATAATGGTTGAAGGAATAGACACTGAAAGGGTAAGATCAAACTAACAATATTGGCTCTATTCACTTCATGAATAGCTTTGTGTTCTTCAAGGACGACATCTTCATTCTTCTTATCCTCATTGATTATCTGACGTTGTCCAAAAACACGACGCATTTCTTGACGAAATCAAAAAAATGACACAAGGGTGACTCCAAGTATGAAAGGCGTCTCTTGGCGCGCACTCTTCATTTGTCTCTAATGACCTAGATGGTTCATAATAGAGTTCGTCAAGTCACATTCATGATCGGAGATTGAATAACTCTCAATAGATGATATCACGATGAGTGCCTCTATGAGACAATTGACGATTAAGACTGATTAAATAATGATAAGATCTTATCAGCGACAGAAAAAAAGCATCTTTTCTCTATTGATCACTTTCAATGAGATAGAAAGTGATTGAATTGAAATGTTTTCACGATCACCTTTCTATGAGAAACCTCCATCTAAACCCCCATCTAATGCTGCACTCAGTAAGTTTTGTACAATCATTTTGGGCATTTTACTAAAAATAATTTAAGGTAGAGAAGCAAGTGTGGATATTTCATCAAAGGCGACCAGTAAAGCAACAAGTGTGACGACAAGTAAGATCATAATACCAATCAATAATGTTTCATCGTCATATTTTAAGGTCGTCAACAAAGCGTAGAAAGTGCTTATGTACCATCGATGCCTCCACAACAATGTAAGTATTTCATCTTCTGTTTTCTATTATTTCGACAAATTGCTCAATTCGAGATTTTAAAATTTCCTAAATTTAACAAAATCGTCTAGTTCGAAATATGCTCTCGAATACTCTTTATTCAGGAAACCAACAGTCAATTTCAAAAAGTTTAATCAATAATCGAACATATTTGCAGCCGTTCCCATTGTACCGAAGACGTTTCCTCCATCAGTTCCCCTTCCAACTATCGTAATCAATGTTGAAAAACTTGCACAAGGTCTTGATTCTAATTTCACTCCATATTATCTAAAACCAACGTGATAAAAAAAGTTTCCTAATTAGACTGTAAATTAAACGCAGAATAAAACTGTGAAATGTCTTCTAAAACAAAGAATCGGCGATATCTTCATTTAAAAAAAGGGAAGCGGGAATTTTGGGGTACGCTATTATCATGAAGAACGTGCGGCCTACGACAAACGGTAGCCCGTGCAGCTCAGTAGTAGTCAGCAGGGCTGTGCATTTTTCGTTTTTCGATTTTTCGGATTTTTCGATTTTTCGACTTTTTTCAAATAATTTTTTCGACGAAAAATTTTTCGACTTTTTTCTCGAAAAATCGAAAAAAAGAGAACAGAAAATAACACTCAAAATTGATTATTTTATCGATTCGGTGTTATTTGAAAGTTCTTTAGTTGTATTCCAGGCAACGTTTTTAATAATTTAATAATTTTCTGGCACTGTAATTGTCATATTTTGTCTGGAAAATTCTCTTAGAGATAGGTTGTCTAACTCAACTACCATAGAGTAATCCAAACTCTTTCAAAAAGACACTTTAGATAGTACTCTTTCGCTTGATATAGTAACGGGGACTGGTGTAATCCAATAAAGTAGCGAAAAATCAGAAGAAAAAGCATTTAGAATTTTTTTTACAACATTTTTCGTTTTTTTCGGAATTTTTCGAATTTTTCGACTTTTATTTCCGAAAAATTTCGTTTTTCGAATTTTTTTTGAAATTTTTTTTTCGCACAGCCCTGGTAGTCAGCACTTGTAACCGCTGTTTTTAAATAGCTTTGTATTCAGGGAGAGGTGATCTAGTTCTGCCTGGCCTGTTTACTCACGAAAAACTCGAGGATCCTTGCACTTTATATTTTTAAAATTCATTTTTTGTGCTTGTTACCATGATACAACTTTGTGATTTGGAGATAGTATTTTTCAAATATGATGAGAATATAAATTACAGTGAATACATTTGATTATCCATCTCCTCATACTCCGGTTACTCCTCCTCCAACATCTTCTGCTATGGCTTCAAAGAGGAACTCTGCTGTTATTCTTGAGGAGATTATGAAGGTATTACAGACCAAGAATGATAGCGTCTTCAACAGCACTTTATGTTCAAATGTAACGAAAAGAGAACAGAGAGACTCGAGAGAGAGAGTGTGTTTAAACTAGAATTGTCCATTCGAACGGACTTTCGCGAAAACAGTGAACAAAATTATTTTTTCTAAGTGAACTTAAACGGAATACGTCTTTTCTTTATGATTGTAATTTCTTTTAGCTTATTTTGAACACATATTATATTCTGTGACATCTTCGTGAAGTAATTATAGAATATTGATAATAAATGAACTTACGAAATGAATGACATGAATAGATGAATGCATATGCTCTTGAATACATAAAGACATGCATTAAGGTTCAAGCAATCGCTCGTGTGAAACGTCAAAACGCTCGTCAACTTCGTTTCTCATTTGCAGAATCACCATCAACTTCTGTTGATATCGAATCAAGAAAGAGATGGCCAAGATATAATAGTGTATTTGTTGAATATTATTATTATTTTATATTTAATTATGTTGCGCCAACACCTATGGAGAGAGAGTTTACTTTAATTAATGAAGTAATTATGATAAATATGAGCTCGAGAAAAAATGAATTCATTAACGAAAAGATTCTCGATGTTTCAGATTTCACATAACACTGAATTTATTCAACAACGAAGAGAATCTGTCGATGCTGAACCTGTGGTAATGATTTCAATCGATATTATTTATTCTCATTCGTTACTTCATTTCAGATAGAGATCCTCGAGGAACCAAAACCAACTCGTAAACCAACGAGTTACTATGAGGTATGATCTACTAATCGATAATCAATAAAGTTCTACAGTAATCCTCATAGGTTTATCCACTCGAGGCGTATGATAATACGACAGAAAGACTAAAACGGTCACAGATTCCGCGCCATGGTAAATACATTTATTTATTTTCAAAGAAAAATATATTAATTCTACATTGAAAATCCTTATTAAAGGGAGCGTAACCTCTCTCAATGGCCTCTTCATTGCGCACACTATTTCTCTGTTCTCAAACAACGAGAGAGCATTGCGCGTCGAAGAGACCAGTGAGAGAGGTTACGCTCCCTTTAATAATTGAAAAATCGCTTGAATTTGATCAATGAATATAAATATACCACAATTTTTTGTGTTCATTTCAATGAAAGCTCATGAATAAACTTGTAGATCCACGTTATCAATCATCAATCAAAGAAGCTTTCGAGATAAGAAAGTATACCTTTTATGCAAGTGGAATATGTCTTATCACATTCCTTATCTTTGGTAGTTTTCTCATATGGCAAACTGTTCTCGATTTCACTATTGATTTCTGATATTTCATTCATTCTTTGTTTTCTGTACAGATAATAATAATTCATTTACAATTGTATTTATGCACATTAAATGGATAGAATTGGTCTCTTATGAAGTTTGTTCTCTTCGAAAGGGTTCAAATTTGGAAGACTTATGTACTCTTACAATTATGGATCATTTCTGAACACTACATAAACTAGACAAACAAAGTGGACTCAGTTCGATAAAGTGATAACGTCAAGAAGAGGGGGGTGTTATCAGCCCAAACACGATAAATACGCTGTACATTCCTAAATATTGTATTTCAGTGCTAATCTAGGAATACTTGTACACGTCTCTCTATCTTTCTCCATCTCTCTTCCTGTATTCCACTCTCTCGTCCTCAATTCATTGTCAAGAGTGAAAACTCTTCTGTTTGCCTCGTTTAATAGGGGAACGGAAGGAGGGTTGATAGAGATCGAAATTGGGAGGTGAAGATAGAGGTAGAGGGTGATAGAGAGAGAAGGAGAGAGGGAGAGGGAGAGAGGGGAGAGATGGAGAAGGTTGAAAGGCAGAGGTAGAAACGTGAGCATTTGCCAAACGAACGTTTGCCTTCGTGTTCTCTAAATCGCTTACATCATAAATATATCTCATATGGATAAATATAATGTATATCATTGAACCATAACGAGATCTCGATCATCCCTTTCATGTACCATATACTTATCCAATAGTCTTTTCCGATTAATACTCTTTCCTGGATCTGAACAGAAATTGCTTTGTTTTTTTTTGTTCTTGAAGCAATGTATCATAGTTATCAACACTATTTAACAACTCTGACTAACTACAGTTATCTCTAGTTATATTATCTTGATTATCTCATAGTCCCGTTATTCTTCACGATCTATTATAGATGACTCATACTCATTTCCAATCCAGTTTCTACTCATCTCATTCTTCTATTCCAATCGAATTCTCCAACATTGACCCTAAGGCATAAGTCATCTCTTCACTTATACTAATCAACCTATTCTCTTCTCTATCTCTGTATTAACCCATCTATGTTTGCTTTTACTTACTTCCACTTAATCTTACGAACTTTTAATTCAATCAATACATTTCCTCTTTCCAATCTCTTCAAGTTCTTTCTTTTTAATTCATTCACCTACTTTAGCATCACTTTTCAAATACTTTTATGGTCTAGTTATCGTACATTCGCTTACTATTTAGCAAAAAAATTTAAACTCTCGTTTAGGAAATTGAAACAGTGCAGATCAACTCTAAATTTTCGATTATTTCTCATTTGTGTTCCCTTTTGCTTCATCTATCCCATTATGATTCACTGTGTCCCATATCAGAACCCATCACATTCATATTATCCAATGCCCTCATTCATTCATGTCACATGAATCTTTCCCCCTCGTCTTTCTAATCACCATAACTCTCGGTGCAGAACACACATTTATTTTAGAAATAACATTTATTTCTAGTAGCATGTTCTATTTCGCGATGAATTTGGTCTTATTGCAAGTAGTCTTCCCTTCAATTGCATTTTTTTTCAAATGGAGCGATTATGAATCTAGTCATTGATGTTGATATGGCTTACGATTGATGTTGATATTATGACTGTACGGTAGAGAGCTCTTGTTGTTATCTTCGTCTATGAACAGTTTTCGTGCCATATGGTCTTAGACAACAAATTGATCATTCTCTATCTCTATTCATGTCTCATATTATCATTTCCTTATTTGATCGAACTAGAAGATAATCCAATGTCTGATAACTTATATTATCTCTCTCCATCTCTGCACTCTCTCATTTCTCCATACTCTCTAACTGTTCTACTTGGAATCACCTGATCTCTTCTTCACTTCCCTCTTGTCTATCTCTCATCTCCTTCTAACTCTCTCCACTCTCTCCGTATACGTGATCTCTCTACACTATCTTGACCGGTTTCCTCAGCCTCAAACTATCGCCTCTCCAGGGCAAAATTGAGGAAGAAGAAGAAGAAGAAGAAGAAGAAGAAGAAGAAGAAGAAGAAGAAGAAGAAGATAATCCATTCTATCTATGACGTACAATTCAATCACATATTACTTTACTACTTTGCAAACCTTCATGTTTCTTGGTCTACTGTCTATGAAAGATAATATAATATTATAGAAGCGAACGTTTTTTTATGTAAAACTTCCTAAAATTGCAGTATTTGTCCAATAGCTGTATCATTTACTGTTTCTCTCTATAGATACTATGTACTTGTACTTCTGTCATCTTCGTTCTCGGTTGTTTATTCTCCTTCATTCGATCTACAGAGACATAGACAGAGGAAGAGGGAGAGATGGAGAAGTAGAGGGAGGAGAGTTAACTTACTAGATCAATCAATAACTTACAATTATTTCACCTGTTATTCGTTCCAATTGCTATCTAGATCATCTTATCAATTCTTACTGTAATACACAATATCGTTGTTTTCATATCATTACATTCCCTATTAAATCATCGTCTTTTCGGCAATATTGTCACTTATCTTGTTGTTCATTCTCTATCAATTCATCTATCGATTTGTCTCAAATCTTATCGTTCCATAATTTGACTTTCATCTTTGGCTTATCGCGTTCCCACAACGCAGATGTTGAGGCATGACTTAATTGTTCTTGTAAAGCAGTTAATCTCATTCATTTTGTGCTTAACAGTGTCATTGATCTCCTTTTTTAGTTCTGCTCCATGTTCCTTTTCTCTCTAACTCTCTATACTCTCTCATTATCTCATAATCTCTACTCTCTGATCGCAAATGGGGATCGCCAAGGTCGTTAATGTCATTTAGTTCCATCCATTGACTCATCTCTCCATTCTTTGATCCATTCTATTGTTTTACTCCAATACATCCACTCCATATATTATAATCCTCTTACTTTTCATCTCTTCTATTCTCTCTACGACACTTCTATTTCTATGTTCCCCATGTTCGATTGACGTTATCGTCATTTTGTCATGACCCTACAATGATCACTATCGTTTATCTCACATATTATTTATTTTCTGATCGACCGTATGTTCAACTATTAGCCCTTTTTACTGACGTTGTCTGGAGAAGCGTGAATGGATGTCGATTATTCAATGTCATTGTAAATCAATAAACCAATCATATCAGATCGATAATTGATCGATCAATTTGATGCATGGGTGGTCATCGTCGACTTCCGCATCAAAGATGATGTCATCATATCGATCAATACGATCGATAATCATATTTCTTGTATTCGTGACGTCATCATTCACTCATGGAGAGGTCACACGATATGAGACATGTTATCTACGATGTGTGGCCGGATGTGTTGAAGTAAAGATGATCATTGAACTTTAAATATTTGGACCATTAATTATGATCTTTGATCTCTCATGATAAATTAGTATCATAATTGATGATCAAGCTAATCTTTGAACTTTGAACTTTGAATATCTTTCAGACATCAGACCTGAGTTCGTGTGAGAAGCAATGTGCACCCTATGAGCAGATCAACTTTTGTGTGAGTATTTATTTTCCATTTCTCTCATATTTGCTATCACATTAAAAGTGAATGTATTGAAAACGAATAGTTCGTCATATGAATTTTAAGTTTTAAAAATGGATGGAGTGTATTAAAGGAAGCCGATGATGCAATGTGTTGGAGTGTATGTAAAGATCTTGGACCAATAACTGAATTGAGTACTCCATTAGATGTTCATTCTAACTACAGTAGTGGTACGTGAACAAATTGAATTTATGATCATTTGTGGATTGTTTTCTCTTTCATTGATATAATCAAGTTAAGAATTTTCAAATAAAATTTAATACATTTCTGCATTTTTTAAATTGCTCATAAGTATCCAGTTGTAGGATCACGAAGAGTTTATTGGAGTGAAGTGGAAGGGGCTACACTTTATGCAGTACAATATCGATCATCCAATGGAAACTTCGAAGAAGATCGAGCAGTTGTACGTTGTTTTTTCATGTTTTTGTTAAAAAAACAATCAGTGTGATGAAGGAATAGTGTTATTATAATTGAATACAGTACAAGTACAGTTACCCTATCCGTGTATTACCCCTTTTATGTAATAATCAAAGGAACATTGTTTGATCTGGAATAGAGAAAGAGTGATATTTCTATATTATACATTCAGAAACAATCTAGAAGAGAAAGAAATCGTAGTTTAAAAAAACAATAATTGATTGTGCATAATCGAATCTTTGTATGAAATGTATGAATTAATTAATTCTAGTTAACAACGAATACTTCGATCGATAATATCCATGGTGTATCTGAAGTATTCTGTGAACCATTCTTTGTTCGAGTTGCTGCAGTATCAAAGAAGGTAAGTTATAAGCTCTCAACCTTGTCAATTTTCCTTTCACATCATCTACTATTGCAATGTTTTTTTTTCAAATATGTTTCAACAATTGTAAATACGATTGAATAATTCTACCTATCTCAATGCATTCGAGATATAGATTGAGTTTAATTATCCAATAACTGTCAGGCTTTATCCAACTTCACGGCTGAAGCATCAGTTGAATCTCCTAAACCAACAGTTTCACCTCTTCTCAATCTCGTATCAATACAGTATTCAGTACGATCGATTTATCTTCTCAGATATTAATTTATTTTGTTTTAGAGTGAACCTTTCGTCTCAGATTTCTATCAAGCAAATGGAACTTTATTGATCACTTTCGAATTTGATGACATGAGTTCGTTTTTCAATTTACATATTCGATATGTCTTCACATAATAACGTAATCATAGCCACATAATTTAAATATGAAAATACTTCTAGTTTAATTTTTTGTAATTTATTTCTAACATAAGTTTTGGAGAACAAACAACAACTAATTACAGATTGGCCATTAGGTCTTAGTGATCTCTCAGTCATTCCAATGTTTAATCTAATTAATTGTCAAGTCGCTGATTTCTCTCAAGGTGTCCCTATGGCCGAATTTGTATGTTCTTTATAATATTATTTTGACTTCCTTTTGCAAAAGTATTTTGTATGTTCATGAATCCCTCTCTAAACACTTCAATGTAATACTCATCATTATTGACTGAACAAAGATCAATTCAATTGAGTAACATAAATAATTTAAGATGCCAACAACAGTTCTTCGTCAACTTCGTGCCCGTCTTGGAGCTGATCAAATGTATCGACGATGCAGGTATCATACATTACGAGAAGAGATTTTCTCTGTGTTCTCTTGTATCATTAAAGTGCAAGGTATTTACTATTATAATCAAGCAATGTAGTGTTTGAACAGATGAATCATAAAATTAACTTTTCTGGAATGCATTTAAAAGTCTTAGAAGACTTTCAAGCATTCCATTTACAGCAAGATCAATATACGGTCATTTCAGATATGTCTACTACACTCAATCGGCTGTTTCTCGAAAGTGCGGAACAGAGACGAATTATTACACTCCACCTGCCAATACTCTGAGAACATTAGATATAAGTATGATACTTAGTATTTATTTTATTTTACAATCATGATAAGAAGTGTTCGAGCTCAAAAAATGAGATTATTTTTAGTTTCGGAAATAGTAACTGCTTCAATATTATTAATTTTACGTCAAAGCCACAAAAAAAAGTGAAAACTAGTTCTGAGTAAATATCTATGTTAAAATATGTAGTTGACTATTATTTTTGCAGTGTCACGATTGTTTTCACTTTTGCAAGTGTTAAGATACGATCTGATAATCTTTAAACTGATCTTTGATCTCTAATCTTCAAGGTTGTTCCACCGTCGAGAATTCTCCATGTGCAGACAGTCAACCTATTCCTGGTCCTGTTTGTGGACAGATCAGTAATTATTCCATTGATGTAATGATGATCATACTGTAGATTGATCTTTGATCTTTATTTTTTTAGATCTTAACTCCGTCAACGACGATATCTGCTGATCTCTCAATGCCAGTATCGATCAATCTGACATTCAATCCTTTGATTAGACAAAATGAAGCACCAACTCTATATTACATGGGTGTTTATGGAGAAGCTATTCCATATGCTACTGCTGATCAAGTATTGTCTTTTATATTGTATATCATAGAGATTTATAAATTATACCCTCTAAATGATTGACGAAGGACTGTCGTTGTTCCTTCATAGAAAATTGATAGAAAGTTGCAATGTGATATCTGACTGTGTTAGAATGATATTTCCTTCAGGAAGCTTTTCTCGGAGTGAATCAAACGAATATAATAGGAACAACGACAAATTGTAATGGAGATCAAGTGCAACCCTGTCAGGTATTCGTATCATTCTTTTGATGCATATCGAAAAGGAAAAACATTTAAATCTTAACTTATTGGCGTGCATGTGATATAATTAACAGTAGCTTTTGAATGCGCTATTTTTGGGATAATATTCATTAGCCGTATGAGAATAATTATTTATTCTTTCTCAGATGTCAGACGATAATTGGATGATAATCGATAATATTTATCTCGATAATCTTTATGGTCTAACAATATGCGCTATCAAGGTATTTATTGTTTCTAAGCTAATGAAATTTCTGTGATTCATTCCTATCCACTAATGTATAAATGCTTTTTTGGATAAATTCCCATCATTCAGAACACTGCAAATCTAACTCTTCCTGCAATTCCTGGTGAACCCAAATCAAGCAAGCCAAAAGCACTCAGGATTGAGATAGATAGTGATCGTAAGTAGAATATTATTAATTAATCTTGAAATTACGATATTTAAAGGCTTTATTAACTTAAACTCTAAAAACATTTACAGCATACGTAATATCTGCCACTCCTCTGATTGTGGGACTCACAGTCGGTCTGTCTATCCTTGGTCTTCTTGTACTACTTCTATGTTGCTGCTATAGAATGCGAAGGATACGAAGAGAGAACGAGAACTATCAGGTAAATTCAGCAAAAAGGGAATTCCCATGCCGGGAATCGAACCCGGGCCGCGTGGGTGAAAACCACGAATCCTAACCACTAGACCACATGGGAAGGTGAATGAACAATCGTAAAGAGTGAAGACATTCTCCATTGCAGATCAAACTTCGCGAGTTTGAGATAGAGAAGGAATCAAGATACACGGATTTCCCTAAGAAGTATGTTACAACGAGTATTCTATTTTGTTCTATTTCATCAACATCCGACTGTTTTTTTATCATTGAACTAGTGAATGAAAGATCAAACAACTTTGTTTTTCATTCTTCCATTGATCAAAGAAGGACATTGATCAAATCATTTATGATACAGGAACGATATTTGGGAAATCGATCGTCGTAACGTCGATGTGCACACGAATAAGAAATTGGGACAAGGCGCATTTGGTGCTGTCTATCTAGGTATACTGTAGAATGATCAACAATGATCAATCGATATTTGATTATAGGTAAATTGATCGGAAAGAGTCTGGGTCATCATGATGCAAATTCTCCATTGGGAGTTAATTTAATGAGAACAGAGAATTGCCAAGTTGCTATCAAAACTCTACCTGGTATCGACTTCTTTCTGATTTTATATTCCATATTATCGATTTTCAAATAAAATTAATTAATTTTTGTTTTTAGAATCAGCCGATGAAGAATCAAAACAGGAATTCCTTCGTGAGATTCAATTGATGAAAAACATTGGATATCATGAGCGATTAGGTTGGGAAGAATCTGATTTCGTTGTTGATGTTATGTACATAATAATACGATTGTCTCATGACGTTGTGACTAATGTATAACTTTGCAGTGAACATGCTTGCATGTGTAACCGAGACTGAACCATATCTTCTCGTTGTCGAATTCTGTTCTGAAGGAGATCTACTACAGTTCCTTCGATATAGGTATGGGCAATTTTGTTTTGGCAATTTTCAATCAATTCACCGGAATGACAGTCCATATTGTATTTTTTATTGATTCAAAATAAAAAAATAAAGGGGTAAAGCTATTTATTTGTCTTTCAG
This sequence comes from Parapristionchus giblindavisi, assembly GCA_943737045.1. Lineage (NCBI taxonomy): Eukaryota > Metazoa > Nematoda > Chromadorea > Rhabditida > Diplogasteridae > Parapristionchus > Parapristionchus giblindavisi. Next base: position 685,076 of record CALSFV010000237.1, read on the forward strand.
ATGTAAATACATGATGAAATTGGATGAATTGGGTATCAACTACGTTGAACCAACTTCAGAAGATGATGTTGATCTAACTCTGATAGTTACAATGAAACAGTTATTGATGTTCGCTGTCCAGATCAGTTATGGATTGGTAAGTAATCCATATTTTCTTGCTGATTTCAAAAACTATAATTGAATTAATTCAATCGATAGTATCAGATCAACATTAACCCCTCTTATCGTTGCAGGAGTATTTGTCACAGAAGGGATTTGTACACCGAGATGTAGCAGCTAGAAATGTTCTCGTTCATGAGGGAAGTGCATGTAAGATCGGAGATTTTGGATTGTGTCGACAAATTGGAAGAGATGAAGATTGCTACAAGAGCAGAGTATCTTTTTTTGAACATTTTATAATCAATAGTATTTCAAATTATATAAATTCTACGTTCACTGCTGTTCATTGTTTCAAAGAATTAGGCCAAACAACAGTCTCAAAATTAGTTTTAGCTCGAGCATTCTTGGATTTGTCTGGGTATCTGAATGTGAGAATTTCAAATATAATAATTGAAGGGTGGACGTCTTCCATTGAAATGGATGTCACCTGAAGCCATTCGAGACTATGAATTCTCAACGAAAAGTGATGTGTAAGTGATATCCAATCAATATTATCATTCATCTCCTTCCTTTGTAGATGGGCATTTGGTGTTCTACTATTCGAGATTATTACTCTTGGAGGTTGTCCCTATCCGGAGTGGCCCGCTAGAGAGGTATGATATATTGTGCAGTCTACTACTTCAAAATTGTTTTTTTATTATTATTTCTTATAAATATAAATGTTTAAAGAATGATCGTTCAGGTTCTTCCTAATCTCGAGAAGGGTGAACGAATGCCTCAACCGGACAATTGTCCTGATGAAATGTTAGTCAAATCATATTATTTATTATTATACTTCTTACCTTATCATCCCGTTGTTTCTTATGTTGGAACCTCTTTTGGACATAAAATTATTATGGATGATTTCAGTCATTCATTGATGAGATCATGCTGGAACTACAATCCTTCAATGAGACCTGATTTCTCTTTGTTGAGACAGAAACTCGCTGCTCTTCTAGAAGAAGTTAGTTCACTTTCATCCATTCCACCACAATTCATACTCGTATGTATGTAAATGGTATGTATTTGAGGTGACTGAAGAGTATTCATATCTCAAATTGGATGCTCAACAGAATTATTACAATGTACAATACGAAGATGATGGAAAGGTTAGTCCAATCGGCCATTTTCAGAACTAATATTTTATTGCCAGTAAGAGGTTATTCAAACCCGTATGCCTTGTTTCACATTCTTTCGAACAGGGATCCACGTAGAATGAAAATATTGACTGAAGTTTATAATAATTAGACTATTTTAGATCGATGTCAACGATATTCCTGCTCGTCTTCCATCAAACAAATCAAAATCTCCAACGGGTCTCAATAATCCTGCATTCACTGTTGAAGTTGAAAGTGATCAATAAAATATCGATTGATTTTTCTTCTTTTGATCAGGATTAAGTCTGTACATCGTCGTAAATGAATGCGTGGTAATTCTTTATTGTATGACTATTTATCCCATTTTGTTAGTCCTTTGTTATCATTCCCAAATGTAGTTACTATATCCATAATGACTCTCATAATTCATTCTTAGCCAATTCTATTCAATTCATTTGATTCGATTCCGTTTCTGTGTCAATTTCTCCTTATTGTACATGAAAAGCTAGTACATTGTCAATTCGATAAATACGTTGTGATTATTATTTATGTGCTGAAAGGTGTACTGTAACAGTACTAATTATCGATTGGAATCGAAAAATTCGAAATAAGAAAATATCATATTCTAATTAAGGCGCCACCGTAGCTGTACCACACAGATTGCATGTTCTCATACACATTTTGAGCATCAGTTTGGAGTACCTAAATGAGGAAGATCAGAGATCAAAGATCAAAGATCAAAGATCTAAAATCAATGATCACAGGCTAACCTCGCATTTCCACACAATCCTTGCTTGATCGGACAGTCATAAGCCATATCGGCACAATTCTACAATCTCTCAATAATATTTTTGCTTGTATAAATGATATTGATTACCGTAGTGTTTTCTGCTGTTTCTTCTGCTTTTCTAATCAATTTCACTAATTCTGATATGGACAATCCATCGACTTCTTTTCCTTTCGCTGATTTTTTTGATGATGACTTCCTAAAAAGATAAAAGGCTAAACAAAGATTGATTCAAACACTAAATTTAAATTTCCAAAAAAAGATTTGACAAAATCTTGCCTTCCTTCGGATTCTTCAGTTATTCCAGCTAGTCCAGATATAGTAAGTACATCTCCATCCGAACCTCCTCCACTAAGTCCACTACGGGATGAAGAACGACCAGAACTACTACAGAATCCACACGTCTTCGCACATCTGAAAATCCAATTTAATTTGAGTTTATTGATAAAATATCAGCATTAATCACCGTCTCATGACCAAAGAATGTAAAATACCCAACTGTTTCTTCATCATTTTCTTGAATGAAGCATGTTCACACAAATCGGCAGTTTCATCACAATCACTGGCTATATCACGACATTTTGTACGTGAAGGACGACGAGATTTGGGTGAAGTTGAAACACGATCTGAATTATCAATCGACTACCATTTCATACGATCAGGATAAAGAACAATTCCGAAAATATATGTGTATTAACGTTCTACATATGATTTCATCAAATCTATGTTTATGAAATAATAAAAGTGAGAATAGATACTTTTTGTAGTTAAGTTAGGTTCCTTGGGAGGTGATGCAGCAGCGACAATAACAGGGAATGATTGAGTATGATATTGATGTTGTTGTGGGGCTTGACAAACATTACATGTCTTTGGACACGATCGATGCATTAGTTCAACCTACAATGAATGATATCAAACTACACTCTTGAGAGCAAACTACAAAGTCAATAATCTCTGAAAATTGGTATTTGCTAACAATTTTGATAACATTTGCTTGTAAGTTCAATCTAATCGCACAGAAATGAAATAGAGTGATAGGTTATTTGGGTTTTTTGGGGATCTACTCATAAAAATTCTAAGTAAACAAAGTAATTATTTCTGTATGATCATAAAATAATGATACCTTTGTGAAACATAAATCGGCTCGTCGCTCACAATCTCTCGAGTAGTCCAGACAAACTCAATTAAATAATTTAATTATGTATATAATTTATATCTCCTAGAAAAACAATCCCAAAATATTAGATACAATCAACCTTTGTTCAGTACACCCCCACAATCTCTTCTCTATGCTCTTTCTATCGTTCATTGTCGCATTTTTCTTTTATTACAACTTTCACACGAAGAATTTGTGGAGGACGAGAAAAAAGAATGTCAGAGGAGATAAAGAATGAGGATGGAACATGTTATTACAATAATTAAATGATCGGATATGTTGCCTATGGATCTATGGCAAAACATATGGAATAGAGAGCACGGGATGATATAGAAAAAAAATGCGTAAATGAAAACCTTGATCGTATTCCTCTAGTTCTTCCATTTTAACAAGTGCCAACAAAGTCGCCAATAAAGTAGTAGTACTCGTAAACATCTGAATATGTACATTATAAGTTTGAATTGGTTAAATTGGTTTAATTTCATGGGTCCTCCATTTCACATTTGACAATGATAAAAGTTCATTATTATTATTTTAAAGATGTCTTTCATTAAAAATCAACTGATAATGAGTTTCATTTAACTGAATGACGCAACTCCAAACTATATTCCACCAACAAAATGTCAAAACGCTGCGAAGCGTCAGTGAAATTATAAAAGAGAGCAGATTTATCAGAATACATAACAAGAAAAATGAGATCAACCTACATTTGCTCTAGTCTCCTTTCAGATCAGTGTCATGTCATAAGGATAGAGGTGTAGACTGTTTGGATTCATTTCATAATCGTCTGTATTTGTCTTCCCCCTATACTTTCTCATTCTTAATTTCATATTCAAACACACGAATGTGTTTCTAATCAAGTGAGGCGATCTCTCTTTGTGACGAAGAAAGAAGAGAAAGAAGATGAATGAGATGAATGAAGAGAAGGTGTGCGAGAGTTCACACAAGGACACGGTGTTCTATTGCCTCACCCTTATGGACAAAACAATGAGGGGATAAGGAGAGGTAGAGAGGGATGGAGAGGGAGAAAGAGAGGTAGAGTAAGGTCTAATTACAACAAGTATGATGATGTCCCGTTGTCTACGATTAGTGAATGGACTATTGAGTATAAAAGGACGAGAATGAGAAAGAAGAACAAGCAGCTCATTCGGCTCCTTCTCCTATTACAATGACAAAGGTATTACTTTATCTTTACATACCTGCCTTACTTAGTATCTGTATTTTTTTGCATACAGTAGATACATATAGAGTAGGCAGAAAGTGTAAAATGTGTGACTATTATAAATATTTACAATGTTCAGGCCCTCGTGTATATCGCGACAGCCGGTTCAGGCATCGCAATCTTCGCTGTTATGGCATCTCTTGCTGTTCTCACTAATGAAATCACTACCTTCCATGAGGAAGCCATGATGGATTTGGCTGAGTTCAAGGTTAATATAAACATTTCTAAGAATTCTTATTCAACTTACACAAATTCCACATAAGTTATTTATGATTATTTAGCTCGTAGTATCTATAATCGACCCAATATATAATATTTCCTTATCAAACCCAAATATACATTATTTTCAGTTGGTAGCCAATGATGCATGGACCAATATGATCATTGCTGCCCCTTCTGCTGCATCTTCTTCACGTATGCCCTTCAACGTCCGTAAGGTTCGTCAAGCCAACGGAAAGAGCTGCAACTGCGGAAACCAACCCAACAACTGCCCTGCTGGACCTCCCGGACCTCCTGGAGCTCCTGGAGATGCTGGAATCGATGGAGATAACGGAAAGGATGGAAACAACGGAGAGACTGGACTCCCCACTCCCAAGGATGGATATGAGCAACCTGCTTCTTGCACTGTTTGCCCTGCTGGACCTCGCGGACCCGCTGGACCCGACGGACAGGTTGGAAGACCCGGACCCGATGGAGCCCCTGGAGCTCCTGGATCACCCGGAAAGGACGGAGAGGACGGAGCCCCTGGACAAGCTGGAGAGCCCGGAAAGGACGCTCAGGATGGAAAGCCCGGACGCAACGGAGCTCCCGGAAAGAACGGAAAGAGAGGGCATGGAGCTCCCGGAAAGCCAGGACGTGACGGAAGACCCGGTCGTCAAGGAAAGGCTGGAGCTCGTGGAGCCAATGGAGAGAGAGGACAACAGGGACCTCAGGGAGCTCCTGGAGCACCCGGAAACGACGGACCCGCTGGAGAGCCAGGAGTTGATGGACAACCTGGAGAGGATGGACTTCCCGGAGCTGATGCCGCATACTGTCCTTGCCCTCCTCGCTCATTCGAGGTATATTATTGATATTTAATATGTAAATAATTGCATTATTAAATAATTAAATTTAGGTCAAGTCTGAGCCTAAGACCGCTGGATACGATGAGCCCGCTCCTCCTGCACCCACTGGATACAGACGTAGAAAGGTCATCCGTGCCTAAATCAAGAAGATTTGATCTCAAAAAGAATCTAAAAAGATTAAATAAACAAAGCTTTACTCGTATTGTGTTGTGTTTACTACAGTGAACAACAGTTTATGTTATGATATTGGATATGGTAAAAAACGGTAAAGGTAAAGGTACTACCCGTTATTCAAGGCACACGAAGTCCTGCGGGTGATCACTGCTAGGATTGGATATGAATTACATGGAAACATTGAAGAGTTTTTTGTTTTGTCTAGGGTTAACGAAACGAAAACGGAATTCGAAAGTTTTGTTTGGAAGGGAAGATTTGCATTTATTCCGGAACTAGCGAGAGAGAAATGAGATTCTTCCGGAATGAGAGTGATTTGATAGCGATCCGTATCCCTTCCGTATCAATTTCATTGTTCGATCACGGACACAACTGATCGGTGTATTGTCAAAGCTCTCTCTCCAATTCTGATATTTCAAATATGTTTCACACTCATCCCCTTCTTTTCTCCCCCTTTCCCTTCCCTCTTCGGAACAAAGGAGCCAATTTGCATCTATTCCGGAACGAGAGGCAAATAATTACTTTTCCGAATTGATTCCTTTATCAAAAGTCACGTCGTTAAGGAACGAGAGTGAAAATACGTGACTTCCGAATGTCTTTTCGTCTTCAGAACGAACAACTCCCCCCCCCCCCCCTCTTGTCAATTGTATTTGGTTCTAAAGTGAAGATTGGAATGTTCTTTATTATAAGATTTCAATCCGTTCCAGAAGTTGTTTACGAACAAAGAGTAAGCACGGTTGCGGTCAGGGCTGGGATTTTTTGTTTGGTATTTTTTTTGTTTTTTGGGTTTTTTTGGGTTTTTGAGAATTTTTTGTTTGGTATTTTTTTGTTTGGTTTTTCAGCAAAAACCAAAAATAACAAAAAAACGGATATAGAAAATAAACACAAAAATTTGCTTGAAAAGTTAGTTTGTGATCAGTTTTGTTGGTAATTTTTAACGCAAGACAATTTTGAAGAGTGTAATATTACGAAACAGTGTCAAAGAAGGGGACCCTAAGTTTTTTCGTGACCAAACTGACCGCAAGGACTTCAGATATCTCAATGAATACAAAACTAATTTTATGTAAAATTATGCATGCCCCAGAATACCGTAATCCGAGTTGAAAATTCGTTGTTGCACCAAGGAAATGCCAGGGACAACCAGCCTTTTCGAATTTGAAATATCAATATATAGAAAATTAAAAAGGTAATCGAACCCGCGTGGCGCGGTTACAAGCGCTAACTTCCAATAACTGAGCTACACGGGCTTTCGCCACTCGAATCTAATAGAGAACAGTATTTCACGTATTGACCGTATAAAATACACTTGTTTATTTGGTACGAGAGTAGCCAACCACTCCCACAAGAGACTTTCTTGTTTTGCATGGTTCAGAAACTATGCCGATCTCTTTTATATATAATATAGCGCGCGGCGAAGGTCAGCCGGGTTAGAGAGAGGCAGCGGAGAGACAATCGAGAGGCGGGGCGAGTTGTAGAACGCTACATCTCGCCCACCTCTCGATTGTGACTTCCGTTCGTTAGCACTGTTTGTCATTTTCATATGCAAGTACATTTTATACGCACAATAATTGATCCCAAGTTCTTCATGTTAATAGCGCACCCAAAATTTAGAGATTTCCCTTCTTTGACCAATCAATAAAATGATACCGATAACGAATCGATAGCGAATTTAGCTTCTAAGTTTGTTTTAGTTGATAATTTTAAGAATTTTGACTCTCAATTGAGAGTAGTTGTTATTTAAAGGGACAGTAACCCCTCTACTTTTCAGTGTTTGAATTCCCGCAATTGTTCCCCAACGCGATAACTCTGCCACAGATATAGGAAATAATGACAAAATCATTAGCAAGGGTCAGGACTCGAACCCGCTCGATCGTTACTTCAACCGGACACTTACCATTAGACTATGGGTGTCAGTTGAAGGTGATGTTATCACGGATCTCCTGTAAAAGTGTATGAAAATAAAAACCTTATTGCACAGAAAAAAATAATTTTCCTCTTTTTTTATTGATAGTTGTTAGACTGGCCTAACTGAGTGCGAAAACAACATTTTGAAATTTTGTTTTTCGTAATTTGCATAATTATGCAACTTTTTTACCGTCAATTTCAAATGAGTGTAACTCGCTTCGTTTTTGAGCAACCGTGTACAAATTTTTTTCATTCGGTTCCTAATGACCTCCTCTACAAATAACTCAAGTAAGGATATGGTCGGAAATGTTGTTCTTCATGTGTTATTGTATGAAAACTGTATTTTTGCATACAAAATGCGATGTTTCTCGAAATTTTTCTCTAAAGGATAAGAGTTTTATTGCAGATTCGGATTCCCCGTCCTCGATTTGGGGTATCCTTTTATATCATTTAGCCCAACTCTGTCCGCCCAATAGGGATACTGTATATCATCGTCCTGGACTTAGTGCAATTTTCTCTCAAATCACATTTTTGGTTGTAAATCAGCTAAAACTTATGTTAATGTACTTATTAGCATATTTAAACCCTGTATCTCGACCAACCTGAAAAAATTGTCTTAGTGGTTCGAATTCTCAACAACAACCATTTTTGAGATATGAATCGAAAGACGATTTTTAATTCTTTCGTGGAAGATCTTTTTTTTATTCTGCAATTTCATTTTCACTGTTCTTATTTATCATTTATTGATATTAGTTTATTGATCGTTAAGGTCGAAGAAACTGTTTGAATCAATAATATCCATGGAACCGTCGAAAAACTGAGAAATTACTGTAGATCATATCATAGATGGCATCCGAAGTTATCACTCTCTCATACTCGGCCACATCCACTTCCTCCTCAACGGGCAGATCTTTTTCTTCGAAATCCTTCTCCATATCATCCAGAAGCTCTTCCTCTTCTACAATGGATTCCTTTAGCCTCCATTTCCTTCTTCTTAGCAGCAACGAGAGATCGAATATAATTCAATTAATCTGTTCATGGGACATTCGTTCAGAAGGAAGGATATCAGTTCTATCCTTCATTCTTTGAAGTTTCTTCGAATAAGTGAAGTAATCCTCGAAGAGATCAGCGACCAACTGTCTAGCCTTTGGATCGTATCTCGCTCCCTTCTTCGTAATACGCAATGCCCATCCCATGGGCTTCGGATGAACGGGAGCCTGTTGGAATTGCGTTGGAAAAAATAGAAGGGAAGGACAATTGCGATAAACCATCTCGAATGTTCCCATCTCTCGCATATACTTAAAACAAAACGAAAAAGCTGGTGTTTTTAAGTTGCATCAAGTCAGAAAGGCGAAAAATCGTTAAAAAATCAGTTTTCGATTCATATCTCGAAAATGGTTGTTGTTGAGAATTCGAACCACTAAGACAATTTTTTCAGGTTGGTCGAGATACAGGGTTTAAATATGCTAATAAGTACATTAACATAAGTTTTAGCTGATTTACAACCAAAAATGTGATTTGAGAGAAAATTGCACTAAGTCCAGGACGATGATATACAGTATCCCTATTGGGCGGACAGAGTTGGGCTAAATGATATACCAGGATACCCCAAATCGAGGACGGGGAATCCGAATCTGCAATAAAACTCTTATCCTTTAGAGAAAAAATTCGAGAAACATCGCATTTTGTATGCAAAAATACAGTTTTCATACAATAACACATGAAGAACAACATTTCCGACCATATCCTTACTTGAGTTATTTGTAGAGGAGGTCATTAGGAACCGAATGAAAAAAATTTGTACACGGTTGCTCAAAAACGAAGCGAGTTACACTCATTTGAAATTGACGGTAAAAAAGTTGCATAATTATGCAAATTACGAAAAACAAAATTTCAAAATGTTGTTTTCGCACTCAGTTAGGCCAGTCTAACAACTATCAATAAAAAAAGAGGAAAATTATTTTTTTCTGTGCAATGGCTTCATACACTTTTACAGGAGATCCGTGTTATAAGGCTCGGGATAAGGCTGGATGGGATCTGTATATGGCGATTTGCATATAGCAATCTAAATTATCGGTGTGACATGCAAAACTAGTATGCAAAATTACTTTTCAATCAATGTCAGGCAACACATCGTATGTCGTGGCAGAGTTATCGTTGTACGACGCCAATTTTAGATTCGCGGGAATTCAAAACTGATTTTCCGGACTTTGTTTTTTCAAGGGGGTTACTCTCCCTTTAAAGGAAGACCAACACGAGATAAAGTTAAAATATTCTCGGAAAAGTGGGAAAAAATATTTTTTTGGTTTTTTTTGGTTTTTTTTTTGTTTGGTGAGAAACTTTTTTTGTTAAACCCAAACAAAAAATTTTTTGGTCGAAATAATTTTTTGTCCCAGCCCTGGTTGCGGTGGTAGCCCAACCCATTCGATCGACAAATCATTTCATGGCCAGCAGAATAAAATACAGTACGTACAGCCCGATCTACTTTTGCGCACGAGTGCCACTGCGGCGCCCGGCGGAGCTCATTTGCGCTCCTCATTTATTTAATTATGGCTCACCCTGTATAAGAGTACATGTTTTTTCGTCATGTAGGATCAACGATGATGGTTTGGTGTGGTCGATATTCATTTTCCTAATATGTTTTTTCAGTGTTTTGAATGTTTTAACTGAATCTTTTCGTGGTTAGTGCAAAGGTCGGCTTATGCAAACATAGAAAACATAGCGGGTAGTGTCGGAAATACGCATAAATAAAAGATCGCGTTTCTCTAAAACGATTCACTGTCCATTAAATTTTTAAAGAGAGGTTGTAATTGGAGATGATACTGCCGAAACGATAAATTTATTTTTAAAAAAATTGAATCTCAAAATAATGCTCTAATGAATTTGAATTTATTTCATTTTTATTCAATCAAACATGTGAAAAGACGCACTACACACACGCATTACACGCTTTTGTTTTGATCTGCATACAACACGCTATCTGAGAAAATCCACATAGGTGCGGTATCGATGAAAAATGAATTTTTCTGTTTTATGTGTGATAATTACAGGCTCCATGAGTGTAGTTCCCTGGTACTTGGAAATTTCTTCCAATTGAAAATTCGCTTCAGGAGGTGACCACACAACGATTTGGCGCCTTTTCCTAAAAAGTTTATTTCGAACCCAATCGATTCGGGAGTGGGTGCAATCGACTCCTTGGCGAATTCTAAGAAACTATTGTCAAGGAGAGTTTTTTGATCAACGGTCAACGAAGGCTGGAATTTGGGAATTTTCGAAAAAATTTTACATTAAATTAATTCTCACTATTTTCCCATGGCCCAGGTAGGTTTTTTATTTGCTCAATATCTTCTACATATTATATTACACCTTCAGTTTAAAATTCATAATTTTTAAAAAAATACATATTTTGTGAACGAATCCGTTTTGTAACGACAATCTTTATAATGTTAGAAATATATGGTTATTCTGCACCATCGGATTGCAGCTGCACGGTATATGTGGTGATTACATTACTGATCGTACTTGTACTGTAAATTTTATTCACTTTCGTATCCGAGCCAGCTTGCGAGTTAGTTACCATACTCATGCCGTTCCGTACTCTTTCTTATCGGTTATATAGACCCATCAGAGAATAAGAGAGAACACTTAAATTACAGTACAAGAACATTACAAGTACGATCAGTAATGTGAACATCACATATACCGTGCAGCTGCAATCCGATGGTGCAGAATAACCATATATTTCTAACATTATAAAGAAAAGCGCTGAAAATATGCTTAAGACTAGCGAAAAAACCAAATTAACTGATTAGGGATTACTGTAGGAGCACACCACAATTCAGATTGTCGTTACAAAACGGATTCGCTCACAAAATATGTATTTTTTAAAAATTATGAATTTTAAACTGAACGTGTAATATAATATGTAGAAGATATTGAGCAAATAAAAAACCTACCTGGGCCATGGGAAAATAGTGAGAATTAATTTAATGTAAAATTTTTTCGAAAATTCCCAAATTCCAGCCTTCGTTGACCGTTGATCAAAAAACTCTCCTTGACAATAGTTTCTTAGAATTAGCCAAGGAGTCCATTGCACCCACTCCCGAATCGATTGGATTCGAAATAAACTTTTTAGGAAAAGGCGCCAAATCGTTGTGTGGTCTCCTCCTGAAGCGAATTTTCAATTGGAAGAAATTTCCAAGTACCAGTGAACTACACTCATGGTGCCCGTAATTATCATACATAAAAGAGAAAAATCCATTTTTCGTCGATACCAAAAAAAAATTCAGTTGTTGAATTCTCTCAGATAGTGTTTTATACTCCATTTAAATTCCAAAAGATATTTTTGTACGAGTTGTTTGAAGTTCAGGATGCACAAACTCCTGAACGGTCTTTTTAAGGATTTCAGTTGCTCATGTACAGATGCAGACACGAAATCAAAGCTCTTGAAACGGATTATAAATACTGGACATATAACGATTTAATGCATCAGCGCCTGGATTGTCAAATAGTTCGCTGGTGGTGGAAAAAGTTAAAGTGGGATTTGTTTAAAATCCATTTTGGTTTGAACCCAAAACTGGTCCAGAGTCTTTTCGCATACATGGAGTTTTATTTTTTTTTTTTTTTTTTTTTTCTTTCATCGAGTTCGTTGTTGAATACAGCTTTTAGATTGACAAAATTAGTCAATCTTCAACGATGATATCGGTGAAAACAAATCGAATTCTCTATATGCAATAAAAATTTGAACCAGGTTAGGATTTCATAGAACAAATTTTGATCAGTATAATTTGCTTTTTAATTGTTTCTAATTAATAAAAAAATTGTTTCTTTTTTGTTAGTCATTAAAAGTAGTTTTTATCACGAAAACTTATGATTAAGACTTTATTAGGGTGTCCCATAAGTCTTTGCACTTTTTTCTGCACTAACTTTGGACCCTTTTTTCACGGTCGAGAGCGATTGTTATGCCCTGTGGTATTTTTCATACATCGAAGGTATACTGATCAGCAATTGTGATAAGTTTCATTTGCCAACTCTTTTTCCACGACAATTTTTGATTTTTTAAATTATGTCACCGGTACACGGTTTTCGATATGCCCTTCTTCATTTATACCGTAGTGGGCGGAATACGGTAGGAGCTATCCCTAACTACGTCAGTCAATGAAGCCTAGGGGGCAGTGTCGTGTAACAGTCTTCTCCTGGTATTGTCAGTTCAAGAACAACCATTTCTCCTTGGTTGAAATTCCAAGGTCGGGACGTCATCCTAGTTCGAATGAAGACCTGGTTCTTCGAAACGTCAGAAGCCAGTGGAAGCAGAGTTGGAGATACATGTAGCAGGCAACTGATACTCCAAGATCCACCATCCATCGCATCTTCTTTCGGTCTTCTCTTCGCCCCAGGGCATCTTAAGTGTTTCCCCATGTTCTCTTCGAACTGCTCTTCAAAAACCGAGTCGACATCACTACTTCAAATCTCGGCCGTTCTCGATCCACTGATTGAGTAATGTATAATGCCTACTAGGATGATAAGTGGGTAATGTACTACAACCCCGATATGAAGGTGGTACGGCTGCATGCTTGGAAGGGTGCTAAACCCGTCCCTAAATGCAATCCAAAAGGAAAGAAAGGGTCGCTCTCATTCTTCTTCTGCTATATTCGTGTGGTTTATCACGAGTTATTACCTGAGGGTCAGACTGTTACCACCGATGTCTTCTGCGAACAACTGCAGGAGATGGAGGACCAAGTCGTTCTCAGCCTCTTTGTGTGAGGGAAAACATTGGGTTTAATGAACAGCGCGATGACACATCACACTAACAAGGCGCAGGTTAAAATGCAGAATTTAGATATTGACTGGCTTCACCATTCATCGTATTCCCCCGACCTGTCCCCTTGTGATTGTCATGCTTTCCGATCTCTCGAGCGCTGCTGCAGAGGTAAAAACTTCCGTAATCAGGCCGATGTCAAACGGGAGATCGACCAATGGATTGCCTCGCTCCCTAAGGAATTGAGACAGAACGGTGTCATGCAGTTGATTACGAGATGGAGGATAGTTGTTCATAAACATGGACAGTGTATCACCATTTGAATGTAGCTGCTTCGTTTGTTATTTGAAAAAATGTGAAGCATGAAAATAGTGCAAAGACTTATGGGACACCCTAATACGAACCGAAAAATATTCATACTCAAGGGAAAAAAAAAGATGTGGAGCGCAGCGAGTCACGTTTACAAAACACGATCGGGCTCTGCATATCAGGAATCCTCGGAAGCCTTAAAACGAAGAAAAGTGAGCCGTTTTGAAAAAATCCGGATCTATTTGGTCGATTCAGTCCATATGGGGGTGAAAATCTTATTACTGATTAAACATACTCGTGAAAGGAAAATTAATATCGTATTATGTATATTTCATATTTTAATTAACTTGAAAAAACCTTCTAAATACGATATGTATGTAGCTGTACATAACACCATCAAAATTTTGAATGATTCGATAACGTAGACTTGAAATAATAAAAAGATATTAAAAAGGGTATGCGAAGAGAATATTTGCATGAATTGTAAAATATATTCTTCACTTCATAAAATGCCAATATGCCTGAATGAAATAATCAATCTCTCAAATGACACATATATGTACTTATTTTTCATATATTTTTTTCAAAATACTTAATAATACTTAAAATAAATTATTAGTGAATGAAAATGTGTGATACTAAGAACGTTATTATATATTACAACAAGTGTGACGATGTTCCATTGTCTATCAATGCCGTTTAGTACATGGACGATTGAGTATAAAAGGACGAGAATGACAAAGAAGAACAAGCAGCTCATTCGGCTTCTTCTACTATTACAATGACTAAGGTATTACTTTGATCTGCCATTCCTTCCTTTACAATTCATTTTGAGGCAAACCATTTGAATAATGTTTTATTTTGTTTGCTTTCACTCATTCAAACTCATTCAAACTTGAATATTGGTGGATGAATATCTCTATTTTGGTATATTATATACCTCTCTTTAGGCCCTCGTGTATATCGCAACAGCCGGTTCAGGCATCGCAATCTTCGCTGTTATGGCATCTCTTGCTGTTCTCACTAATGAAATCACTACCTTCCATGAGGAAGCCATGATGGATTTGGCTGAATTCAAGGTTAATATAAACATTTCTAAGAATTCTTATTCAACTTACACAAATTCCACATAAGTTATTTATGATTATTTAGCTCGTAGTATCTATAATCGACCCAATATATAATATTTCCTTATCAAACCCAAATATACATTATTTTCAGTTGGTAGCCAATGATGCATGGACCAATATGATCATTGCTGCCCCTTCTGCTGCATCTTCTTCACGTATGCCCTTCAATGTCCGTAAGGTTCGTCAAGCCAACGGAAAGAGCTGCAACTGCGGAAACCAACCCAACAACTGCCCTGCTGGACCTCCTGGACCTCCTGGAGCTCCTGGAGATGCTGGAATCGATGGAGATAACGGAAAGGATGGAAACAACGGAGAGACTGGACTCCCCACTCCCAAGGATGGATATGAACAGGCTGCCCCTTGCACTGTTTGCCCCGCTGGACCTCGTGGACCCGCTGGACCCGACGGACAGGTTGGAAGACCCGGACCCGATGGAGCACCTGGAGCTCCTGGATCACCCGGAAAGGACGGAGAGGACGGAGCCCCTGGACAAGCTGGAGAGCCCGGAAAGGACGCTCAGGATGGAAAGCCCGGACGTAACGGAGCTCCCGGAAAGAACGGAAAGAGAGGACATGGAGCTCCCGGAAAGCCAGGACGTGACGGAAGACCCGGTCGTCAAGGAAAGGCTGGAGCTCGTGGAGCTAACGGAGAGAGAGGACAACAAGGACCTCAGGGAGCTCCTGGAGCACCCGGAAACGACGGACCCGCTGGAGAGCCCGGAGTCGATGGACAACCTGGAGAGGATGGACTTCCCGGAGCTGATGCCGCATACTGTCCTTGCCCTCCTCGATCATTCGAGGTATATTATTGATATTTAATATGTAAATAATTACATTATTAAATATTTAAATTTAGGTCAAGTCTGAGCCTAAGACCGCTGGATACGATGAGCCCGCTCCTCCTGCACCCACTGGATACAGACGTAGAAAGGTCATCCGTGCCTAAATCAAGAAGATTTGATCTCAAAAAGAATCTAAAAAGATTAAATAAACAAAGCTTTACTCTTATTGTGTTGTGTTTATAACAAAGAACGATAAGTATAGACAGAGACAAGGGATGGCGATGATGTGTGGAACAGTAATCATTTAAGAGATTTATATAAGTATCGTAGTTAAGATACTGATTTCATATATCTTCATTTTTGTGTCATACTTGATAGAAAATGATGGATTCAGTGCTTTAAATAATTTATGAACTCTAATAGTCATGTTTGTTCAATCAAGTAAATAAGACTCATATGAAATACTGTGTATGGTTTGTTCTTTGTCCATTAATATATTTATTTATTTATGTATCATTCATCGAATAAAGATGTATCAACATTTGAAACGAAGAATAAATAAGTGAATAAGAGAATATACATGAAAAGTAATATACATTCAATAGTTTGGTGTATCGTAGAACATGAATAAAGATCATTCAGACAATATAATTGTAAGTATCTACATATTTCTAAACCGCTGTAGCATTAATATAATTCTGTGGATTTCAAGTTGAACCATATAACTGATTTTTTTCAACCATATAACTGATTTTTTCTACAAAACAAACTTCCTATCTATCAGTGTAAAAATCTAAGAAATGTTTAAAATATAGGAACATGTAAATAATTTTGTATTATGCACCTCTGATTTTTACTTCCTTCATCAAGATTAATATTTTAGTCAAAAATGAAAAATAAACTTACCACGTCACCACATTGCTTTGTATTCTATTTATCGTATTTTGTCCTCATGTTGAAATTTTTATTTAAAATATACATGAGAAAGCTATATTCCGGAATATTTATCATTGAAATAATTATACATATGTTATATAAAAATAGCATATCTACGTTTAATCGCAATAATATAATAAATAGCCAAAATGAAGCTTTGAGGGATATATTATAATAAGCTATGAGACTGTACGATAACTAGATACATACGTAGAGGGATTAAAAACTTTACTTGAAACATTTCGACAACATCGTCGACTTCACATAAAATTTTATTAGAGAGGAATAAAGAAAATATTCAAATTAAATCGATCAATGTAATGAACGTTTCATCGTTAATGAATAGAAGACGATTATAACTATTACAACTAGAAATGGTTTGAATTACTCCCTTTCCTCTCTCACAAGGCCATTATCGAACATCAACTATTGGACAAAACATGGAAGAGAAGGTCAGAGAAGATAGTGTGATGAGAAGCTTTTTGTCCCTTTTCGAGAGAAGTATAAAAGGAATTGAATATAGAAGAAGAGCAAGCAGTTCATCCACTTCTTCCAATCATGTCTAAAGTGAGCCCTTTTCAATTATTAATTACTTCATATGTGTTTTAGTATTTCCATAACTTCTTCAAAATATTTTATTCGGAAATCTTCATTTATATTAAATTATTTGTATCCAATATGTTATTGAATTCAGACAATCGCCTATCTGGCTACAGCCTCCTCTGGGGTAGCCATCGTCTTCGTAATGGCCTCATTGGCTATTCTAGCTAATGATATCACTAACTTCCATGACGAAGCTCTTATGGATATTGATGAATTCAAGGTAAAGGAAATACTTTCATTTCAGGCTTTTGATCTGGTCACACTCCTTATTTCTTTATTTATGAGTGTTGATAGAACGAAACTACCTAGATGAAGTGTTTAACTGTTAATCTGATGTGATCGTAGATTTTGTATAGGGTAAAGTATCAAATAGGTTTCGTGCATTATTCTTCTATCAACTATTAGAATAAAATGTAATTTGTCTAGGATAAGTAAATCATATGATGTTACAGCTTATGGCCAACAACGCTTGGACTGATATGATCCTTGCTCTTCCTACTGGATCATCCGAACTCAGAACTCCCTTCAACGTCCGCAAGGTATTAGACATTCATTTATTCATTCGTTCATTATTTACTCATTGATTATTGATTCAGTACCCATTGTGATATAGAGAATCGTCAAAATTAAACACATTGATGGTTCAGGTTCGTCAAGCCAACGGAAAGAGCTGCAACTGCGGAAACCAACCCAACAACTGCCCTGCTGGACCTCCCGGACCTCCTGGAGCTCCCGGAGATGCTGGAATCGATGGAGATAACGGAAAGGATGGAAACAACGGAGAGACTGGACTCCCAACTCCCAAGGATGGATATGAACAGGCTGCTCCTTGCACTGTTTGCCCTGCTGGACCTCGTGGACCCGCTGGACCCGACGGAGAAGAAGGACAAGCTGGACCTGACGGAGCTCCCGGAGTTCCTGGGGCACCTGGAAAGGATGGAGAGGAAGGAGCTCCTGGTATGGCTGGAGAGCCTGGTCATGATGGAAGAGATGGCAGAGACGGACGTCCTGGACCCAAGGGAGCCAACGGAAAGAGAGGACACGGAGCTCCCGGAAAGCCCGGACGTGATGGAAGACCCGGTCGTCAAGGAAAGGCTGGAGCTCGTGGAGCTAACGGAGAAAGAGGACAACAGGGACCTGAGGGAGCTCCTGGACAGCCAGGTAGAGACGGAATCAAGGGAGAAGATGGAGTCGATGGACAACCTGGAGAGAATGGACTTCCTGGAGCTGATGCTGCCTATTGTCCTTGCCCTCCTCGTTCATACGAAGTGAAGTCTGAGCCAAAGACCTCTGGATACGATGAGCCCGCTTCTCCTGCACCCACTGGATATAGACGTAGAAAGGCACGCGTATAAATCAATCTTGTACAAATCGATTACATAGTGCGAATAAATTATTCTATGATGTTGTGAGTATTATTCATAATGAGAACAATGACTCACTATTATAACCATTCTTCGCTGGTTAAAAGGGAGCTCTAGTTGTCCCTTCCTAGTACAAACTATTTATTCCATTTCCGATAACGTGATGTAGTGATGATGTCCCTTTTAAAATAAATGAATGCACAGAACGACTACTATTACTAAACGAAGTTCGAGACTAGTAAATAATGAAAGTCCACAGAACAATGTGTTCCAGTTTTTCAAACAATAATAAATTGTGATAGTGTTTGATCCCTCTATCTGATTATATCCTTTTTCACTCTATTACACGATCTCCATGTGTACAGTTGAATGGAAAATGATTCCTCAATTCAGCCAAACGGTTACAGATATGATAACAAAGAGTAAGAGTTTCTAATCGGTAACATAGTGTGTATCAGGGCTGTGCGGCATGGCCATGCCGGTATGCCGAATATGCCGTTTATGCCGGTTTTTTCATGCCGCTTATG
This sequence comes from Parapristionchus giblindavisi, assembly GCA_943737045.1. Taxonomy (NCBI): domain Eukaryota; kingdom Metazoa; phylum Nematoda; class Chromadorea; order Rhabditida; family Diplogasteridae; genus Parapristionchus; species Parapristionchus giblindavisi. The sequence continues at coordinate 704,024 of CALSFV010000237.1, forward strand.
CCGTGCCAAAAACGGCATGAAAATTTTAAATATTTTCGGCATAAAACTACTAACTATATGGCAAAATTTAAGTATTTTTCAATATTAAAAAATACGCAAATAATTTTTTTTCTGGTATTCTTCAGCTTTTTTAAAACTGTAACTAAATCTTAAACATCGATTAACGCATATTTAGAAAAGGATTTTAATGTTTTCGCCTAAAACATTGAAATGTTGATAAAAATCGGATCAATTATTATTTGGAAACTTATGCCGGATATGCCGTTTTATGCCGAAATATGCCGAAAAAAATATTCGGCATATGCCGTTATGCCGTATGCCGAAAATATACTCATGCCGCACAGCCCTGGTGTGTATGCATACTTTTTGAATGTGCTAATGGTAGTGGAGATCATGATTGTGAGAAAAGTATGATATTTTGCTAAAAGACTGTTTCATCCTTGTGAATTCTGATATGATAATACTATGAGGATAAACTATTCGGTATTTTGGTTGAGAAAGGTCAGACAACAGAATGATTTTCGTTGTAGGGATGAATATAACAAGGAATGTGAATTGTAGTGGTCTCGGTATGAAAGAGAATGCTGTTCGAAACAAAATGGATCGTTTGTGTAGCCTTTCATAGAATGATTATAAACTGTGGTGAAATGAACTGCATCTGCAATAAATCTCTTCACGACTAGAATTTTGACACAAAATTGATAGTCTTATCGATATCATTGTGCTTTGTCAGATCATATTATAATGAAAAATTTCTTTTCAGTTTGTTCAGTTTTGGATGAAACAGTAGACATTCGTATAGAGAAGAATGAACTTGCATAGATATCAATAAAATATCATAATAACAAATAAATGAAAAAGAAGATGAAAGAGATCAAAACTCCACAAAATTGTGCTTATGTGTGTTTGTTGAGTTTCTATCGCCCGTATCTCTCTCTACCTTTGCATCTCTTCCTCTGCCTATCTCTTCCTCTATTCATCTACTTATCTATCTCTCATTCTCCCTCTCTCTCTCTACCTCTTCCCTCTACCTGTCTCTTCTCCACTGGTCTAGTGTCTGGTATCATCTTCTCAACACACCACAGCTCAATAAAGTTCTAAACATCTACTTCCTTTCATTCTTCTTCATTTCTCTATACTCTAACTAACCTCTGAAGCTCTATGTTTATCTCGATGTTTTGCATTGATTGTAGTGGCATACCCTCTTCGTTGTTATCTTTCTCTTCCTTTCTATCTCTGTCTCTACCTTTGTTCCTTCCTTTTCAACCAAATAATCATTCTCTCTATTCCGCTTATCTATATCAAACGAGTCAATAGACTCGGGATGATAACAACTTCAGAATCCCTTTTGTTTTTTGATTGCCAAACTCGAAGAATTATAAACTGCACCACTATAATTTGGTATCAAAAGAGCTTATCTTGATTATTCTGTTCCTTTTTCACAAGAGTAAAGAGAGATCAAAGATTACTCTGATTTTCTTGCTCTCATATGTGGCATCTTTCCACTCCATAGCTCTCCACACGTGCCCATAGAAAGTGGTTGACCTCTCGTGAACTCATCGATCAGTGCATAGCGGAAGTGATATTCCATTGTTATTACTATAGCATCCATGATATGTTCCATTCTACTTTCACTTATATTCTTCTACTCTAACTAGATATCGTTCTCTATTCTCATTTGATCTCTTTCGCAATACTAGTCAACTAGTATCTCATCACATAATACTCTTTCTCTATTGTTACAGTCATTTTTGTATTATTGTCAAGTACACAATTATTTTATCAACATTTACCATCATTTATTGTCCCATATCCTGTTGATTTGACACCATACATAGTTAAAGGAATAGAATAATGATCAGAGTAATCATCTTTGCTTCATATATAGAGAACAAACAATCTGAAGAGATCGTTGGTGTGGTCTCCTTATAGTGACTCCAATAGCTTCTATGACTAGTCTATAAGTTCTAACTACTCACCTTTTATCCTCTTATCTATGTGAATCCTTACATGGAGCCAGTCTTGATCTTTATAATGAAATGACCTTGTAATGGGGGAGTGGACACATGAAATATAAGAGAATTGGACATGTAGAAAAGAAGAGTATACTCAGACTAAACTACATAATTACTTTACTTACTTTTGTCATGGAACTATTAATATATGATCTATATTCGAATGAAGGTTCTTCGTTTTATTCAATAGAATGGGAATATTCTGGGTTAGATCGGATTAGCAAACTGAAATCCTATTCATATTCTTCCATTCGTTTCAATCTTTTCATCTCCAATGATCTTTGACTGAATAACAAATTCAATCACATTGTTATTTCCTAACCTTTTTCGATATCTGTTTAAAGATCGACCATTCAAGATAAAATCGTATAATTCACGAGAAAATAGAAACATCTTCAACATCTTCCGCATTTTTTATATGACTCATCATTAAAAAAAAACAACATTCTAATTTTATCTTGATATGAATATCCTTGCGAAATTTCTATTTGAATATATTATTAGATATTGAAAAGTTAAAAATAATTTTGTTCAGATGTCAATAAAGGATGACGTCATCCAATCAGATCCATCTTCATTATTAGATGGAATAGGATGGAAAGCTCAAGGGAATTGGAAACCAATTGAAAGAAGAATGCCATTCATTCCTAGAACAAAACATCTACCTGCACTCATTCCTATGGCCTGGAGGTAATCCCTCTTTATAAATGGGGCGAAATGAAGAAATTTGAAAAGAAATTGAAGTTTAAAAAGAAACAAAAGACAAAAAAAAAGAAAAAAAGAATAGCGTTGTTATCTCTTATTTCTCATTATCGATGGTAAATCGTTGTGTGGGATAATGATATTGCCGTTGATGCGATACATTATTTCAGATTTCTCGTTGAGAGTATTTGTGGATGGTGGAGTGGAGAAGGAATATTCATCAATATATTGAAACAGCAATATCATCTACCCCATTCTGGTATTCACTCTATAGTATTGTATCTATGATGGACACGTTACTCCGAATATTACAACAAAATGGAACGTGTACTCCTTAAGAACATTTCATGTTCATCAATAGGGCAGATAGTGAGATCTTGATCAAAACTCGATCAACAAAAGGAATAACTGATGAAATTATTGATTAACATTTCGCATGTATTGATTGATTAAGGTGTACCAATCGGAGGAATCGGATGTGGCTCGATTGGTCGAGATTATCGTGGAGGTTTCAATCGATTTGCAGTTGTTCCTGGAATGAAAGAAGTTTGGGTCAATAATGTTAAGGCTAATCAGGTACTTTATCTGCATCATCACCTTTTTTATCTCATATCGATCAATATATGGCACTGTTTTAGTTTATTTTAATCGTTCGATCGAAAACTGGTCAACTTCTAACTCAACGAGTCCTCACATGTGCCCCATTAAGAGGAAGGAATCTCAGTACATGGAATAAGGTTCACAATGTTTTAAATAATTATTTTTACTATTTTTGATAAATAGGAATATATTTAATATTCTTTCAGTCATTCGATGGTTCAAATGTTCGATATCGTGGATTATTCCCTCGTTCATGGACTGAATTCTCTATTCCTGAATACAATCTAACTCTAATCTGTGAACAGATCAGTCCAGTTATTCCTCATGACTATAAGGTTAACCATTTACATTATCCTTTCGTGGTTAACCATTTCCATTATCCTTTCGGGATTAACCATTTCCATTATCACTTCGGGGTTAACCATTTCCATTATCCTTTCGGGATTAACCATTTCCATTATCACTTCGGGGTTAACCATTTCCATTATCCTTTCGGGATTAATCATTTCCATTATCCTTTCGGGATTAACCATTTCCATTATCCTTTCTTGGTTAACCATTCACCTTCAGGACTCATCCTTACCCGTAGCTTCATTTGTGTGGAGTGTAGTAAATAAGAGTCAGACTGATTATCGTGTCTCAATAACTTTCACATGGCAAAGTGGAACAGGAAATGACCAATGGACTAAAGAAAGTGTTGTTGGGTACGAATATACATTAACAAAATTATGTACGTAACATATTTGCAATGGTTTGCACTAAACTCTGATGTAAATGAAGATCTGGATGATGTTGACCCGTAATGGTTTATTTATAGAGTTCAAAAGGTATCTGATCGAAATGTGGAAGGAATGGAAATGAAACATAGAATAAGAGGGAAACGAATGACTTATGGAGTTTATGCGAAGAAAGATGAGGTATAATATGGATATTGATCTGTGTCGTGTATTTTGGCCTTTTTATCCGATTTCGCAATCGGATTGGAACTGTTTTTCATAAAATCATGCCAACCGACGATTTTGCATTTATCTCTTACTTCGGTGGTTCATTTCAATAAAACGCAAGACGTCAATAATTTGTATTCAGAAATAAACAGACATTGTTTTTAAATCACGAAAAGCATTTTTTTAAACTAACACGAAATTGTAGTAACCAATCCCGTGTTGATTGAAGAAACACTAATATGATATATTAGACTTCAGTTCAATAGTTTAAGGAATATTTCTAATGCGATCATTAAAAATATTAAAAATAATTCAGGGTAACACGATCTCAATGACTTCATTTGATCCAAAAGGAGATGGAAGAGGAATATGGAGAACACTTGAAGAAGATGGAAACTTTGAGAATTATGGTCAGCTATCCTCTAATTATATGTTTACTACAAAAAGAAGTAATTAAAAATGATTAAAAATATTTACAACTAGTATTACCGACTTTGCAATTTTAATGAGCCTAAAATTTGGCTACAAGAAAGAAAGCCCCACTTGAAAAGTTGGGCTTTGTAGGTTGCTCATTAATTTGGTTGAAAGTGTGGCTGTTATTTAAGTCCCAAATTATTGGCCCAACATTTATGGCCAACGACTGAATAATTGATCCCTTTCGAAACAAATTATGGGTCAAACAGCAAATTATTGGTACAAGTTTTTAAGTTTGGCTTGCCTTGTAGCCCAAATTTAGGCTCAACTTCGACTAATTTATTGGCCCCATTAAAATTGCGTAGACTTTTCATTTACTACATTTTCATAACTTGCTGTGAAATGTTTACATTTTCATTTATTACTATTTAGACCGTTTACTGGATGGTTATAGAGAGTGTGCTGTTGCTGTTTGTTCTGAAACCGAAGTGAGTTACTTTCTCTGAGTTGTACCATTGACTTCAAGGATTACGGTAGCAGCGATAACATATGAGATACAGTTGATAGAGATAATGACAAAACTCTGTTATAGGTCCTACCTGATAAGTCTAATACGATGGAATTCATCCTGGTGTGGCACATGCCAGAAATCGACTTTGGTGTAAACTCACAACTTTATCTCCGGTATCTTTCGATCTGACCTATCAGTACTTCAAATACTCATTTAGTCGTTACACTCGATATTTCAATGATGAATCGGCAGCTTTGAATATTGGATCATATGCTGTACAACAAAGAGAAGGTTATTATTTATTCATTAATATATTTGGGCAAATATTCACCATTACAGTATGGAATAAGAAGATCGAAGAATGGCAATCACCAGTGATCAACGATAGATCATTACCTGAATGGTAATCAATAATATCCATAAATAAATAAATTGAAATAAATTATTATGTGATAAACTATATCCACAAACCAATCGATTTATTGTCAATAAATGAATTGTAGGTATCGTAAATCAATAAATGAATTGTAGGTATCGTTCGACATTATTCAATGAACTTTACTATGTTGTTGATGGTTCTGTTTCATGGCTTGAATATGAGGTATTCGATCTGTTCAATTGATCTGAAATTTGAATGTCGTTAAAATTATAGGATGATAATACATTCAATCCACACACTGCAAAGCATCTCAAAGAATATGGAAGATTCGGATATATGGAATGTAAACGATAGATATGAAATAGAAATCAAAATTGAATCCACGATTTTTAGCTTGGGAATACTTGATGATTAATACGTATGATGTTCACTTCTATGCTTCAGCTGCATTTATAGAGAATTGGCCACAATTAGAAGTTGCAGTCCAACTCGAGTTCTGTAAGTTTACCATCTTATGTTGTTGTCCAACTTATGATTTATACTTGTGGGGAAAAGCTGTAGTTTTCTGAATTTTCAATCCCTGAAAAATAAGCAATGAATATAAACGTCAAATACATTAAAAATAAATTGCATAACATGATAAGATGAAATTTTAGCTGAAACGATCCCGACTGAAGACACTCGAATACACAAGACACTAATGGATGGAGAATATGGAATTGTGAAGAAATCAGGACGACTTCCACATGATCTTGGACATCCTTGTATGGTCTTTACTATTGTTCATAATCTTATTATTTAAAACAAAAAAAGAATGAATAAGAAATAAATTGAATAGTCTGTCCGTTTTTTTTCATTTAGTCTTATCGATTTTCCTATGAGTCCGATGAAACTTTCAACATAACTCGGGTGATTTCAGTACAATCAGCATTCGAAAAGACGAATGCTTATTTCCTTCATGACACAGGAGAATGGAAAGATTTGAATCTCAAGTTCATCTTATCATCTCTTCGAGATTACGAACTTATTCTCAAGGATAATGAAAATGTTAGTATCGTTTATTTACTCATATCTAGTCTTTCAATTGATCTCCGGGTGTATCGTGATCTCCCCCTGTCTGTAGTATTATACAATGTATTACATAGACACTCTTTTGTAAGAGAAAAGAATCTGCAGGACGAACAATAAGCAGTCACAAATTGTTGCATTCCTCACGTAAACAAATAAATTACATAGGAGATGCTACAATTTTCTAATGTGATTTTTGCAATATATTGAAAATCGTAAATACGTTGGAAGGATAGCGTCATATTCTATTATTCATATATTTGAGGCAAAAGCGATATTGACAATTCTATTCAATCGATCAATGGAATTGATTCAAGAAGGATTTGTTGAATGGGATACTGATAATGATGGAATGATTGAGAATGGAGGTTTTGCTGATCAAACTTATGATGTATGGACTATGTCTGGAACGAGGTTAGAGTTTATGTTATATTCGAAGAGCCGATTGAAGTGAATTCAATTTCAAATGTATAATCAATAAATAATATTAAGTGCATACTGTGGCTCTCTATGGTTAGCCTCACTAGAAGCAGCTCGTAGAATGGCCGTGATGTTGAATAAGACTATAGAGGCAGAAGAACTCGAATCACAACTCGAACAAGCTAAAGGAGTCCTTATCAAGAAACTATGGAACGGAAAGTTAGTCGTCTTCCGCGCGACCGCAATGCCTCTAACTAATCAATACTTTCAGATACTTCAATTTTGATGAAGTGAGCACATCAATTATGGCAGATCAATTATGTGGTGTATGGTTTATGGCCTCAATGGATGGTGGAAAGAAGAACTTATTGATTGATGAGAAAAAGGTACTGCATCATCAAATTGATTGATCGTCATTACATTATAAGTTACGACATTATAGATATTTTCTATTTTGCCACATGTCTTCGTGCAACTTGCCAAATGACATTTGGCAATTTGCTAATATTTTTTACAATGAGATTTTATTTATTTGCAATCTCTAGGTATTCAAAGCTTGTCTGCGTCTCTTTTTTCTCTTTGATCGTAATAATAACGCAGTGATTCTTGAATTCAGGTCATATCTTCGCTAGATCAAATCTTCGAGAATAACGTTCAACGTTTCCGTGAGGGACGTTGTGGAGCTGCAAACGGAATGACGTCTGTTCATCTTGTTATTATATAATACAAAAAATATCATAAATTTTTTTCTCAATTTGTTTTTAATCGCCCCCACAATGTCTGTACCGTCTGCCTAGACGTCATGATAATGTACCGATTTGTGATCGTCTATTAAGAATTTTGATTGTAGTCATGATGGAAAATTGGAGACGAGTTCTATACAGAGTGAGGAGATGTGGACGGGAACGACGTACGCACTTGCGAGTTTTTATGCGTTAATGGTAAGTGAATGATGTAGATAGGATACAATGATAAAAACGATATTGGATAATAATAGAACCTCAAGAAATGTGTAGTTTGTTTGAAAGGACAAACCATATTGACAATAGTTGGAGTAGTATGATAATATATGAATATAAACATTGATTGCGTTCATTTCTCGATCAAATATCAAAACAACGAGATACAAATATGTCTATTAGAGTTTAAATTTCTTTAAAATAAAAAGAAAAAAGCTGATATTGTTACAGGGTGATCGTGATCGTTGTTTCTCAGTCGCCGAAGGTGTATACAATGCCTGTTGGGTTCGATCAGGCCTACAGTATCAAACGCCTGAATCCATATTCGAACGTCGATTTTATCGGTAGAAAGCACATATTTGAGAGGTCTAACCACTCTTTTTCAGTGCTATTGGCTACATGAGACCACTGGCAATCTGGAATATTCATTCTGCGCTACAAGCGGTAAGACATACCAAACCCGTCTGATATACGCCGCATCATCTTCTACTCTTTAAGCAAGCTGTTGATAATCTTCAACAATACGAAATGGGATCAATATCATCATCGTCATCTGCCAATTGAGAAATTTATTTCATTCCACTTAATTATTTGTATATGAATACAAAGTAATCATATTTATGACATTTACTGATTACAGTAATTCGAGGAATCTAAGCCCAATCCAGACAAAAAGAAATAATATTTACAATGAGCCAATCATGATACAAAATATTGAGCTATTTCCTTTGTGCAATCTATTTATGTTTATCTTATTATTTGCTTTATTGTAGCGTCAGATAAACAGAGTCTTGTCTCGAATATGATATGCTTTGATGGAATACTCGATAAACACAAAATATCAGCGAATATTCATGTAAATCCCTCACATACTTCTATTTTGTCTAGCGATATGCGAGAATTTCTCACCGCAATCTCATCCATCCCATAACGGAGTGGTTAACGTTCGAACCCGTTGCCCCTTTCTACGAAAGTTAGAGACCTACTCTGGTGTTGAAATCCTTGCATGATCACGAATACAAGTAAAATCATGCATGATTCGACATTCCATGCATGATCATGCATGGAATATCCATCGATCGTGATCATGCATGGATCTTCCGTGATCATGCACGAATTTTGCGTGATCATGCATGGAATGACAGAATCCATGCATGATCACGGATAATCCATGCATGATTCGAGTATATTCCCTGCATGATCATGCCACTAATTGCACGAATTTTACTGGGATCATGCAAGGATTCAAATACCTGAGTATTGCCGGATTCCTCAATTTTCAAAAAGTGTGTATTTCTCTGTACGGACGTATTTCTAGCGATAGATAAGCTGAATAAGCACTAAATAAATACTGTACGGTAGGTATAGCCTCTCTGTCTTCGCAATTTGTTCACGAAAATATTCCACCTTTAAAGAAGGAGACCCTTAAGTTGGCATGACTGACTCCCGCCACGATAAGCATGTCGAATAATGTTTATTTTATATGGTAATTGGCGTAAGGGACAATGAGAAAATGAGAGATCCAAGTATGCAAATCGGATGGTCACTATCTACATGCATTGAAAGTTGTACTTTCAATGCGCAAGGTGAGCTTTGAATATATCGCGAATCAATATCAGATGTCTTTCGATTTGTACGATGAATCTCTATCATTCTATCCGAACAGTTTTATTACGAAAAAACTCTTTAATAAACAAGGTGTCTTCAGTGCACATGGTTTTGTGATGCTTTGTGAACTATTGAGCGATATTAAACAACGATGGTTTATTCAGGGAGATGGAGTTAACCGAACTGAATGATTATTGATGAAATGCACTAAAATGATGCATACATGGAGTGAACAACTATGCTCACTGTTGATAATGATAGAATGATAAGAGATGAGATCAGATAATGAAATGAAAGGGAATTTGAGGGATTGAAGACTTTTTTGAGGAAAGATTAAATTTTGTGATGGGAGAACGATAAAATTATCAAAAGCAAAAAGATTGAGAGGACTATGGAGAGTATAACATAATAAATACTAATTTATAATAATAAATAGATCAAAGAACTTCATCGAGTGGCGACATTATTGATTCGTCGCACTTTACATGAGCACATGATGGGAATCTGAAGCGAATGATTTTAGTTGCTAATAAGAAGATCAACGATCAAAGATTAAAGATCAATAATTACCTTGATTTCTCCCATCTCATAGGGTCCTGTGGTTCCGAAAAGACGGATCGATGCCCTTCGAGTTTCAAATGTAGTGATGCACTCTGAGGAGTACCTAAAATCAAGTCATTGTAACCAAAGATCAAAGATCAAATTAGCAAGTGAAGTGTACAGTAACCCACCTCTCAGTGTCAATACCATGACACGGTGTCCGTTCTCCATTCTTCTTATCACATTCAATATAAGTGGCGATGAATTGATAATCATCATCTTGTTGAATCTCAACTCGAGAACCATTCACACCTGAGAGTAAAGGTGATTAGATTGTAGGTGGTTGAAGACTTCATTATCAGAGTCCATGTCATATATTTTGTTTCTTGAACTAGAAACCAATATTATGCGGGCTGAAAACTTGCAAAATATATAGTCTCCAATTTGTTTTCTTTTGCACGATGATAAATGCTCTATTGCCTCGCAACAAATCAAAAATCCGTAGTAAAAAGGCTTAATTTGACTTCATTTACAGCTGGACCTTTTCAGTTTCAATCCATCTGTCCCAGTATGACCTTTTTTATTTTGTTTCTATTCCAGCCCACGGATTTGAACATCATTTTATAAACTCTATCGGGTATTAACTTCTAAGAATCGTAAACAATATATCGTAGAGTGTGATCTCATAAAGGATTTGAAATATAATTATGACGCCGCCTACGTTTGTGTGTATTTTCATTGGAATGTTGCAGGGAATAGGTGAGTGTTCATGGAACAGAATATAAACTCTTTTATAACATATCAACACTTACTATGTCCTAGTTTGGGTCGATTGTTTGGAGTGTACTTTGCCCTGCAAACATCTTCAGCTGTAGCTACTTCCAATGGGGTAAACGCCCCCGCAGATCGCTTCATCTTCTGAATTTATATATTAACACAATTATATACTACAAATCCCTGCAAACCTCAACTAGTAGCCGTTCAACAAAATCTTCTGTTGATGGTGAAGAATCGTAGAAACTCCGAATTGGATTTCGTTTAACGAACAATACTGAAATATGCTCATTATTGTTAAGTCCTATTATAGTGTACTCCAAAGACGCCTCGTACTTTTTGTGCGTAACAAAGATATAGTGTATTATTCGATATTGTCGATGATCATTTGTAGCTAATCGTCATTGGCAAAATATTACAGATACAATACATCTACGCTTTTCACTCTTTTTTCTCTTTCTCCTTTTCTAGTCTTCTACCGTAAGTGGTATAGTTACGATAGCACTCACGCATGAAGTGAGCAAATTCTCAGCATATTTTCAAATGACTACAAACTACACATTTGATCAATCAATATTTGTATTATTTAAAATAAAAAATAGTACTGTATGCTATTTAAAGGCATTCGTATTTTAGAATTGTACCAACAGATACGATGCAGCATTAAAATAGCTCTAGAAGGGCAATAGTCGGTGCACTTACAGTATCCATTGGAGCATTGTAGTGAAATTGTGAATAATACAAATAGTCTGAGGAAGTCTGATGATCGAAGAACTGATGAATACTGCATTGTGGACATCACTGAAGAGTACACCAAGGAGCAAAGCTTAAAGAAGAATTTGATTATCATAATCATAGGTTGTTAGAGACAGACTTGCGGGTGGTAATGAAATACTTGATAAACAGTAAAATTGATGGGTTAAAGGAATGTGCTCAAATAATTTACCCTTTCAGATATATCCGCTCTGTTCAATAGAATTTGCAAAAGAACACATCTTTTTTTCGGTGTTATTTTTCGAGCAGGGAGGAGCGTGGTTTATAACAATGTGTTCAAAGCTATTTTTGAACGCCGTCTAGCAATCTTTTTGTTGATCTACCAATTATCGGATGTAAATATGTGGAATCCAATGATAGATAGTGGGTTGCGTGTAGATCAAAGAAAAGATTCGAATCATAAAAATATAAGGGATAGTTGTTTCAACAAGGAAATGAAATAGAAAATGGTTTAGAAAATTGTTGAGGATCGATATGATAATAACGACTGTATAGAGCAACTGTGAAGTTATACTAGTGTTGTTTTATAATCAAATGAAATATTGTCGTGGCAATGAAAAATACTGTTCAATAATAAGGGACTAACGATAGAGACAAAGTGAGAGAAGTCTACAGAATAAAGTGGTTTTTATCCATGATCAAGATTGTATTCATCGACATAAAACGTGAAGAGAATGGGTTGTAGCCGTAGATGGTAGAGACTTACAGTAAATATTCATTGTTAGAGTAACAAACGCCCACGCTGTCATACGACATTGATATGACGATACATCGATAAAATGAGACATTTTCGATATCAAACTCCCAAAATTAATATTGCGAGCGGGAAAAAATTTCTACAAATTTGAATAATATTGAATTCATCGTGTGAATGAAATAAGATGAACTTAACCCGCCCCCTCCTAGTAGGAAAGCCTAATCATGTAATTTTTATCTGTATAACAGGATGGAAGAATAGAGGGAAGTCTGATGGATATGACATCTGTTAAGGCTTATTTATGTAGTTGAGATATCTTTGAATTCTCCTCCTTGACGTACCTCCCCTTCATGCAGGTGTAGTCTAATGGATAGACGAGATAGTATATGATATCGAGAGAATACAGAGAGACAAAGTCTTCTAAATGAGAGAAAGTTTTTCAACAAATTCGACAATGAGATTTACTATCACAGTTTCATCATACTAATAACAATTAAGATTCAGAAACTTCCCTGTAGAGCATGATTAAAGCAGATGAACTCCGTTGAAAAAAAGTCTGGACGTTCAGTTTTGAATTTGCGCGAATTTAAATTTGCATCACAACGATGACTCTACTTCTACATATGGTCTGTTGCCTGAATTTGCTTGAATTTAAAAAAAATCTTAACGGGTAATTAGACTTACTAGATGTAATTCTACATAGACAGATCCGAACAAACTTTTTCCCCGCCTTACACAAACATCCTCAACTATCATGTATAGCCTAATGTTAAAGGCCCAAGCTAATTTTACTCTCCGCGTTGGCAAAACTATCTCGTTGACAAAGAAAGCGAGAGAGTGTGGCCAGAGCGGAGAGTTATTTGCTTGGGGATTCGCTTTAAGTGTCTAGTTGAAGGAGCGATAGAGCGGGTTCTAGACCTGACCCTGCTAGTGATTATTGCACATTATTTCCTATATATGTGGTAGAGTTATGAGTGGGGAACACTGTTGGGAATACAAGCACTGAATAGTTTCTTAATTGACTTTTTATGAACATTAATCTATCTGTTCCCAATAACTTCCGTTGAGAGGGTGCCATTATATGTTTCCTCTGTTTAAATTCTCTAAACGTGTCATTATACATGAGTATATATTCCAAAGAAATAGTTCTCAGAATAAAATTGTGTACTGATCACACAGTATGCTAAATAGAAAAGTAAGATGTACTGTAACATTTATTACACAAAATGGAATAATATTAATAACCGTGACATGGATTCGCTCATGTTTTCAGTCTATTGCAAGAGATATTGAGATGAAAGAACTTATTTGATATGATTGTGATTTTGAAAGACATGATAAACTAGGATAAAGGAAGACTGTCATTATAATACAATTGGAATGGTAATCTACGAATATAAACGAGGAATCATCGGAAAGCGAAACAAGTAATATCGCCCTTCGTAACTTCACAGTACTTTCGTGCATGGATCGAATACGAAAACTCTCCTTTCGCGCAGAAAACATCGAATCTAAAATTAATATTATCTTATAATAATTATTAATAGTAATAATTTCCTAAAATGAGTATATTTCTATCAATTTTGGATATTTTAATGAAAAACTACTCCGCAGTTTTAGTGGGGCCAATAATTTGGTTGACCCAAAAATTTGGCTACCAGACAAGCCCCACTTTTAAAGTTGAGCCAATAATTTGGTTCGATATTTGGCTGTTATTTTGGTCCAAAATTTTTGCCAAACTTTGGCTAAACTTTAGCCAAAATTTAGCTAGAATTTTAGACTAAAATAACAACCTCACTTCAAACCAAATTAGTGGCTCAACCACCAAATTATTATCCCAACTTTTTAGTGGGGCTTGCCTCGTAGCCAAATTTTAGGCACACAAAAATGTTCGACCAAATTATTGGCCCCACTAAAATTGCGGAGTATTCGTAGCCTGAATCATGGATTTGATATTTTTTTATGATATTTCATAGGCCTCATATATCAATCACCTCTTTCATCTCCCTTTCACTTCCACTTTCAACATACAATGGAAATATTGGTTACTATCGTTCCCGACCATAAACACATTTCATACTGTATATTTGCATCCAATTCCGCAAATTTATATTTACTACAATGGAGTGATGTTAGAATCTAAAGAAGAATCTTCAACACCTCAGATAACCACATAGGTAAAATTACGTTATTTTGCATCGTCATGCTTGTTTATTATTTTCCTGCATTTTTTTTCTTCCTACCGAACACTTTTTTTTGTTTTGAAAGTGACGCGAAAGTTCTTCACGATTTAATTTGTTGTTGTTTGAATGATAATAGCTATTCTTGTTGATTTCCTTATGGAAGTAGATTCTATTTGTGATGTGAAAATGATTGAATTACAAGGTATTTGGCACCATTTCAATATCATACGTAGGCGAAATATTTCATCTGTTACTGAATTTGTTGTCTCCTTAACCCTAACTCTTACTAATTGTGACTAGAGAAGAACAGATGATACGACTTCAATTGAATGATACGCCAAAATTAGAAAGGTCTTCGAAACGGAATTAGAGATATGCGTGATTTAATGAATTTTTAAAGAGAAATTTAGTGAAGACTAGATTGAGTACTACGATGGAGAAAAAGCCTAAATGTTTCCTTTGGTCCCTTCAATTACAACTTTATCTTCTCTATTTCTAGACAATCACCTGTCAACTAAAATGGAAGTATTCTTAGCCTAATTGTGTTCTTTTGATTTTCTCATAGTATTTCATACTAAAGGACCATTGCCTACTATATCTTCACCCCCCCTCAATTACTGAGTAGGAGATCTATAATACTATGTTTCACTTTCTCAGAATTAAAAGATGGTCAACAAAAAAATGGAAGAGATAAAAAGGGAAGGCTCTATTATACTACCTAATTTTTTTTATATTTAGCGATACACAGAAAAAAAGGTAATAAAAATGATACCGTTCCCATCCGAACGCTGAAGCTGTTGCTTTAGCCACTCGTCTTTTAGAAATAGAAACATCATCAACTATGACCTAAATGATAAGAATGATATTGATCAGATTGATGAGATATCTTACATCGATCATAATATCTCCGAGTTTATCTGAATTACATGTGGTTGATGTTCTCGGAATTGGAGGAGGCGTCGATGCACGACGAATCTGATTGTCATATTTCGCATGATGATGTCATAATATTTATTTTTGTATTTACATTTCTTGACTAGTATAGTGTTATTGATGATGCAAACGATATAATACAAATATTGGACTCTATGAGGTTTATATCGTCTTATTACGTTATTGTTGTGATATTCTCTGATATACAATTGTAGTAGAACGATTCTTGTTGATTATCCATCACATAACAGACTAGACTAGTATTAGTTAAACTCACTTGTATATGCTTCAGCATTTCACTTCTCTCGCCTACCTCGGCCGATTTATCAAAGTCCAAATCCAATTCGTCACTTCGATGATTTCTAAAATACACAATTTAGTCAAAAATATTGATTGGATCTGATTGACCTTGGAGGAGGAGGTGGAATCGGATAAATTGTATCAGAATATTGAGTGTCCGCTGGTGGAGCTGGAGATCCATCGTTATTGTAAGAGGGAGTAGGATTACCGTAACCCGGAGTGTCTATACCGTATCCAGGAGTTGATGATGGAGACGGTCTACTGTACTCATTGGAACCTGACAGATATCATATCTATTGGACAATACAAAACTACTTTTTTGAGTGGTCAAAGCTCATGAACGCCTACTCATTTTTGCAGGTAGAATAGACAATAATCGTATTGTGAGACATATCGTCCCACTCTTGGATCAACTTTGTGTTTGTGACATCATCCATGCAGCCAAATGACAATTGAGAAATGATTTTGGACATTGAAATGAATTTAAATTCAGCTGTCTATGGCGTCATCCCTTCCAATTTGTGTTTATGCGCCCAGTAAAGTTGAAAGTGAAAAGAGGGTGGAAATGGAAATGAAAAGTGAAAGGATTTGAATTATAATAGAATAATGGAATACGGATTATATGAATGGAAGAATCGAATGATCGATTTAAAGTTCAAACGGAAATGAAAGATTTACCGTCTTCATTTGAACCATATCCTGAAGGAACTGAAGTAATCTGAAAGTATTCCATTCTATAATTGTTCATGTAATTCAATCATACTTCACTAGTAGGGGTATGGACTATCTCAGGTCTTTCAGGAATATATGGAGCAGAGGTCGATTTGTAGGTGTCATATTCACCAGACTATAATGAATAGAGATTAGAGATTGAAGAAATCTGTATTGAACAAATTAGGAATCGATCATTAAATTTAAACCAAATGTCATGAAACGAAAACAAGTGGCAATGGCACAAATCCATCTAACCACAATATATTTTTCCCAAGTCCCAACATAAAATCCTTGAGCAACTGAAAGAACGAAAGATGGACAAAACAAAATAATAGAAACGATAAGGAATGATTTTATTTACTGAAACCTCAGTGGTAGTTTCACTTTCATCACTATTTCCTCGTTGATTCTCATATCCTTGAGGTTCCTAAACCCATATTAACAATAATTCTATTATTTTCTAAAATATACTTCGAATTGGACAAACGATCGTTTTTAACTCGATATACACGATTTGCTTTCGAGTGAGAAAAATAAATGAATTCAATCTAATATTGCAACAACGATACTGATCTCAAATGATCATCGGGGGGGGGTCGGATATTTTGTCAGTACAGAAAGAAGGAAACTGACATTATCATTAGATCCATAATTATCTGAAATGGAAAGAGGTTCCACAGTAATTGATTCCATTCGAGGAAAATATTCCGCTTTCTGGAAGGAAATCAAAAGTTTAAATAAAAAATAAGTAGTGAACATCCCTGATTCAATGGACTTCAATGCTCTATCATGAACAATTTCTTTTAAACAGACGTTTTGAAGATAGTACAAGAAAGAAAAAAAGCAATGTAATTCTTTGTGCAATCATATAATAAAAGTATAAATTATTGGGAAACCTCTTGTGGAAGTTCCACAATATCTGGCTTCTCGTATGCAATCGTAGAAGCTGGTACTGCAATCGATAATTATAATATAATTCATTATTGAAAATGTTACTTATTAAGGGAATTGACGAAATGAGGTAAAGAGTACCTGTTTCTGGAATCGGTCGATAGATTTTATTACTTTCATATCCAGAATCATATGAATCAGTCTGAGAGATGACAGGAAGAGGTTCAAGTTTAGGAAGAGTTTGAGCTACATATGGAGCTGGCCCTGATGAATATGATGGAAGAGGAAGAGGAGGTGGTGGAGGAGCTTGGTAGGACTAAAATACTACAAAATTAAGAACTGAAAACTGAAACTGAGAAGCCACTTTGAAAACTTTGCTAGAAAGATTGATTTCTATATTTAATATTAGTTTAATCAGCTGATAAGTATCCTCTTCTACTGCTATAAATATCTCTCTGATTCAGTCTTTCTTGTCCATCGGAGAGTCTTTTTTGCTCACACAAAAGTGAAAGTGATTATCTAAGATAATTGAGGGGAAACTTGAATAGTAGAGATGAAGAAGGGATGGCTTACAGTAGGAGAGGATTGGTATCCAGTTGTGTACACGTTATATGATGGAGATGGGAAATACGAAGGCTGAGGAGGTGGCTGCAAATAATTATAGACTTATCAAGCTGAAGGGGCTTAAATCAAAGTGGCTTTCATCCTGAGCAATGCCCATTTTCAAGCTTGGATTTTCGTCAACATTTACGACATCATAAATATTGATTGATTCCAATTAAAGAATAGGTAGGATCAAATGATATTGATTACCTGGTAGTAATTCGGTATTTGATATGAATTGATAGATGGATATGACTGATATGTATTATATTGAGGACATGGAGGAGGTTCTGGACATGGAACTGGAGGGATTGGACACTGAAATGGAAGATTATCAATACGGACAAAATGGAATTTATGCGAGAATAAATGAAAACGAAACCACTATCTTTCTTTTTTCTTTTGGCACTTCATCTTTGGAATGAAAGTGTTACGGGGGCTTTGTAGACATAAAATAAAGTGACTACAACCATAAGTATGATCTACAATATGCAAATATGGATTCATCAAATTCTAAATAAAGAGAGTGAATGACTTACAGGATTATAATTACATTCATTATCACAATTACACGGTCGAAAGAAGAACGAAGAGACAGAAGAAGATAAGAGAAGAAGAATGAACGATATCATAGATATCGAGTCCTTCATATATACTTAATATCTAAATATTTAATAATTGTTCTATATTATACAATTCACTTTAATATGAAACATTCTAAATGGAACAATCAGTGAAGGAGTCTTTTGATCTAGAAATTGTATCATTGCAAGGAATCAAAACAGTAAATGAGATGATTGAGAATAATGAAACTAAGAATAAGAACCTTTTGACTGTCAATCGTATTGATTGGTTCTAAGTATAGAACAAGATTGAATAGAGGATATTCCCTCCTTTGTAATGTAGAAGACCTCCTGTTGAGATGAAGAAGAAAATGGGAAGAAGAAGGAGAAGATGAAGAATGGCCAATGAAGGATATTACTGACAATGATACTTTGTAACGATCTCTTTGATACTCGATGGCAGTTAGAATAAAATGAAGAGATAGTTGAAAAGGATGATATGATAGATATGGTTTATGGCAGATATGTTGTCGAAAATACTTATGCACTTTTGAAAAAAAGACCTTTATTTATATTCTATATTTCTTTTAAAAAGGAAAGACCTATATATATCAACGCGAGTGTTCACAGAAAGAGACACGTACACATGGCCTATGAAATTAAATTACAGAAGTGATCTGACAGTAAAGTAAATATTACATGAGAGGTATAAATGAATGATAAAATCATGAAGTAATTATGAGGGTGAAATTTATTACAAGAAGAAGAGTGTCATGTAAATTAAAGAAATAAAGAAATGACATTAAGATTAAACGAGAATGGAAAGCGCTGAAGGAGCAGACACTTACGATTGAAACTGTAGAAGAGGACGGGAGGAGGGAAGGGGTGAGGGGAGAGTAGAGGGAGAGTGAGAGGAAAAGGAAGGTGAAGGGATGAGAAGGGAGAGGGAGGGAGGCGAGAAAGGATGGAGGGGAGAGGGAGAGAAGGATAAGATGATGTAGATACGACAACGATCATCTAATCACTTTTTTGTAATGTCCATATATAGACACAAGCATGGGATTGGACTGGTATAGTATAAGAATGAAATGAAATGATGACTGATTGCTTTTCTCCCTCTCCCTCTCCCTCTTGATTCTCTCCCTCTCCCTCTTCACTCTCTCCCTCTCCCTCTTTATCTCACTTTCTCTCTCGTTCTCTCAGTCTAACAATGACTCCTGGATAGCGGATCAGGGTTAGTCCCAAAGAGGGAAGAATCTACTCTATTTGGTATAGAGAGTCAGAGTAATCTAGAAGGATCATCCCCTCAGATCAAATAGAAATGAATAAATGAAAGACTGTGAATTAGAAAGGGAGGGGGAGGATGGGGGTTGGAGAGGGAGGGCATTGGAGAGATAGAAGGGTGGAGAGGGAGAGGGAGGACATTGGAGAGAGAGAGGGAGGGAGAGGGAGAGGGAGGGAAGACTGTTCTTATCCCAGTATTCTTCCATTGAAATCTCGAGTGGATAGAATGTTATTAAACGAGATTAGCCATCAATTGAATAAAGATGAAAGACTATTTATATATTTCATCTGTTCCTTATGTCCTTCCACTATGGATCTTCTTCACTGTCCCTATTTCTTTATTGATATTCCACCTGTATGATTTTGGTGTTGATTTAAATGATATTGGACAATTGGCAAGCTTTCATTTGATTAAAGTTGGAGACGCTCAAGTTTTTTTGTGATAAGACTGTTCGGATAGAATGGTAGAGATTCATCGCGCGAATCGACATATCTGATGTTGATTCCCGATGTGTTTAAAGCTCACTACGCGCATTGAAAGTATAACTTTCAAGGTATGTAGAGAGTGTCCATCCGATTTGCATACTTGCTCTCTCATTTTCTCATAATCCCTTACGCCAATTACTATGTAATATAAACAATAGAAAACATGCTTATCTTGGTGGGTGTCAGTCATGCCAACTCAAGGGGTCTTTAACAGTATGCAATGATTGATTTACATGATATATGTGAATCCGTTCCGGCACTTTTAACATTATTTAGGTCTTTAGAAGTACATGGATAATAACTAGATTGTTGCGAATCATCTTGAAAACTTTTTGCACTTGCACTAGACAGAGCCGTTGTCTGCCAAGAAAATAAAAATGGTCTCGAGATGTTAGCAACACAAAAAAAGATAATGAGAAAATGTAAAGAAATGGTAATATATTTATCGGAAAAATTAAAGATTATTTGTGCAATGAGATTTTAAACGGAATATGAATGGCTTTAGAGTTAGCTGTCTATATCTATGTTATACATTTTTGTTATCTTTGGATAAATAATCTATGAAAATCTTGCATGGTTCAGTTTTCATTAACATCTCAATTACTCAGAAAATTAATCAAGACCATACACATGCTTCCATGGAAGTTCCATTATTTACCCTTCAATTAAGATTTTTTGCACAGTTAACTATTCATTATTTTGTTGAATAAAATGATATTCAAATTTGAATATAATCATGCAATATAATTTCATAATCCTATATTGTTTCGACTACACTTCCCTATTTCATTCGATGAATCGTTCGTGGTGAGGGACGGTCGACTCCTTATCCTCTCATCCTCATCTCCTTATCCTTATCTTTTCACTCCATGACTCCCGAATCAAACCACAAGCACGATAGCAGTAAGGTAAACGTTTAGCGAATATCAACAAATTAGAAGGTCTCAAGATAAGTATTATGGTATTTTGTAGAAGAAAAAGAAGCCTCGAAAACTAGTGATTGGACAGAATATCAGTTCTACGAGGGGAGAATACACAATTGTACAATTGCTCGGATCTGGAGGATTTGGAGATGTTTATAAGGTTGATCAACAGATTACTTGGTATCAATCTCTTTCATTTAGGTAAAACGTGAAAAAGAAGGAGAAATGTATGCTATGAAGACGGAATATAATGTAAATAGGAAGAACAACAAAAAACTTGATCGATTAAAGGTATGAAGATACAAAGATCAAAGATTAAACTACAAAATTCAAAATACAGGTAGAAATGGCTGTACTCAATGACATAATGGATTGCAAAGAAGAAGAAAGAAAGAAACATTTTCTGAAGTTGGTTGACCGAGGTGAGATCAAACTACAGCCAAAGATCAAAGATCAAACCACAGGTCGAACAGAAGAGCTTAAATTCATCGTGATGACTCTTGTCTGGTATTCGTTCGATATTCTACGAAGTGAATTCCTGGAAACTATATCGTAAGATACCAAAAATGCTTCCTATATTATTTATATTGCACTTGAAACACGTCAACTCACTGAACTCACGTCAGATGGTCGACTATCTTCAAGATTGCCATCCAATCACTCCAATCCATTGAGGATTTGCACTTATTCGGATATTTGCATAGGTGGGAGAATGAAACCTCGTTCCACGTGAAAGATCGGGGATCAAAGATCAAAGATCATTTCAGAGACATAAAACCACACAATTTCGCTATTGGATGCCCTCCACTGGACAATAATCTATATATGATTGATTACGGTATTGCACGACGATATCGAGAAAAGGATGGGAAGATACGGTAAGATCATATGATCCGTGTCCGTCAAATGGTCATTCTGTCATTTAGAATACCTCGACAATCAGTGAAGTTTCTCGGTACTCTCCGATTCGCTTCAAGAACTTGTCACAATGAGAAAGAACAAGGACGGAAAGATGATCTAGAGTCATGGATATACTTTATCCTCGATGTTTGTTGATCTTTCATCTTTAATCTCTTGATCTTTGATCTTAAATCTCTTGATCTTTGATCTTTATTAGATATTCAATCCTTTGAATTTAACATGGCGTCAAGAATCAGATCGACAGAAAGTCTTAGAGAGTAAGCACAAACTGCTCACGAAACCGGGTAGATCACTCAAAGTGTACATAATAAATACACATCAAACACGCCAGATACGATGAAGATTGACGCTCCTGAAGTGTTCGGGAAGATTATCTCATATGTCAATAGTCTACAGTATCCCTCTGATCCAGACTACGACATCATCAAAGAATATCTTAAAATTGGAGCAAAAGACGAGAATGTATGGTTATGTGTGGTGAAGTGAGTGAATTGAATGAAGGCGACATTTTGCAGTGCAATATTAATAAGAATTTCGATTGGGTCGGAGTTACACTAATACCGAAAAAGAAGAAGAAGGAAGTGGTAAGCGTCTGACTTTGGAATGATCTTTGATTTCTGGTTGTTAATTTTCGATTACGCAGGAAAATGATCATATTTCTGACGATGACGATCTTTGGACAGATGAAAAGATGAATAAGAAAAGAGATGATAAGAGAAGGAAAGACGAAGATCTAGATGTATCTTGATCTCTGATCTTTGATATTTAACAGTATATTTTATAGCAAACTAAATCGTTATCAGATGATGAAACTCCAAAGAAGAAGAATGTTCGATTAAAGAGGTAAAAAAGTGAATATTAATGATTCAAACTTCAGTAAGATATATCATATCATATAAGCAATCAAGTTTACTTTTTGAATATTTTGAGGAGTGTACCAGCAGTCTCCGGATATTCCCAATCACCAATAGTAATTAGTGGAGTGAAGGGACGAAATAATGTATGGTATATTATTGTATCCAAATACACTTCGC
Source organism: Parapristionchus giblindavisi (assembly GCA_943737045.1). Taxonomy (NCBI): domain Eukaryota; kingdom Metazoa; phylum Nematoda; class Chromadorea; order Rhabditida; family Diplogasteridae; genus Parapristionchus; species Parapristionchus giblindavisi. The sequence goes on from CALSFV010000237.1 coordinate 727,264, forward strand.
AATTGTATCATAAACTGTCTTGTAGTCCCTGAAATTACGTCAATCACATGGAAAACCAAGGAGTATTAAAAGAAAGGTCGATAAGGCATCGGAGAAAAGAAGTAAATAATTTATAATCTATTTACGATTTCATATGTCCTCACCAATACTGATTTCAGTTGTTTCTTCAAATGCTGGAGTGAGTTTACTTTCACTTTTCATCAAGTTCTACAATTTCAAGATAAACAACTGTGCCAAACTTATATCTTTAGACTATCGGCGTTAACAACACCAGTAATCAAATATCGAGGCGTGAAAAAGATCGACAGAAGTGATGGTCTATCATATATGCCCCGCCCATTCTTGATAATACCGTAATCATATTGATTACTGAACCTTTAAGGGAAACAAATATGTCTCTCGAATTTGCTCTTGTATTATTACAGATAAAGATAATAGAGAACTTGAACAATTTATTTTACAAAATGATTATTATATACGACTTTCTATTTAGAAATTATGTAGCGGAACGGGTTTGAATACTTGACAGAAATGAGGTCACAGTAATTGTATCCCATCAAACACGAAATACATCATTACATAAGGATAATAAATTAAAATTATATTTATGATACGTTAAAGAGACAATAGAATTATATGAAATCTTCATAATCAATCATTATCATCTTAACAAGTTGTGAAGCCACCCTCGATAGGAAGTACATGTCCTAATAATAATTAAATTAAATGCAGTTCTTTAATTATGGAAGAGCTCACGTACCAGTTGTCATTGCTGATGCATCAGAAAGAAGAAAGAGAATAGAATTGATTACATCTGATTCTTCTGAAATAGCCGCTATATGTAAAGAAGAAGACCTGCGAATGTTCTAGCGTATGGTCGACGATTTGAACCATTTTTTTCCGAATTTCTCAATTTTCAAAAAGAGCGCCGTTGTCTGAATTTTTCTGCTGATTCTATCACGCTTCTAGAGCGATCAATACGAACAGTCATCAAAAATAAATAGTGTACTACGGTAAGCAGAACAACATTTTCTTTGCAGTTTATTCACGAAAATATTTATTGTTAAAGAAGGGGACCCACGAGATTTGGAGTGCACTATTGACAAGAAGAACATGGGGCATAGGAAGTGGCATTAAGCATTGTTTTTGTATACAGGGAGATGTGATCTACAGTTCTGCCTGGCCAGTTTAGTCACGAAAAAACTCGTGGGTCCCCTTCTTTAATGATAAGTTTATAATGCGAAAAAAGAACAGAGCTATTCATGTTATCCGTATCTTTTCTCTAATTTGAAGATACTTTTGAAATGCAGATTTTGATTTATTTTCAAATGAACAGATCTGTTTCAAGTGATAGATTGACTAGTCAAGAAGTCTAACCTGCAAATCTTCTAATCGGCATTCTATCGAGAAGATTATTTGCCTTCTTTGGATCACTCCAATTCTATTAAATAATGATTATATCAATTATGAAATACACTAATCAATCATACCGCTCTTCCCATCTCTGTCAATACAACAGTAGGATTAACACAATTCACTCGAATACCGTACTCTCCAAACTCTTTTGCCATGCAACGTGTACTCATATCAAGAGCTGCCTTCGAACAACCTGAAATACGTCAATATTTTGGTCGCAAAATAGATTGTGAACATACAATAAGAAAGATGATCTTTCAGTGGAACAAGACTTGCTTGTGAGGAAACATTCACGATAGATCCTTTCACTCTATGCTTTCTCATTTCTCGGACTACTATCTAAAAAGATAATGACCGATAGTATTATTGATTTTTTTCTAACGAGATAACCTGCGTCATTACGACTGGGCCACGAAAGTTAACAGCCATTGTTCTGTAAATACAAGAATAATCTGAATTATTTAGGTACGCATAGAAATCATAATGACGAACTTTTCAATCGCATCAACAGTAGCATTTTCAGCAGGTTCCAGAATCGCAATCCCCGCATTATTAATCAATCCTGAATATTTATATTTTCCTATATTGTATTTTCGCTCAATTGACTATTTTGACTGATGGCTATCTCCATGCGTCAGACTATTTTTTCATTCTGCAAAAATACAGAGCAATAACAATATTGTCCAGTTTAGATAATAAATGAGATACCATGAAATGGCTGATGTTTCGCAAGTAAATTGGACAATTCTTCAGCTCCCAAAGTGACGTCACCCACAATAGGAGTTAGATTTGGACCTGCCTGAAAATAGTGAGTCACTAGGTAGATAATAGGAATGTTGAGTGATTATGACGATAAATATAAAACAAATAAATTATAAATAACGCAACCTCAGCAGCCAATGATTCAAGTGCATCTTTATTGCGAGCGAAAGCGAATACTTGAGCGTTCGATTTGACAAGCGAAAGAGATAAAGCACGACCAATGCCTCAATAAATGATAAAACATCATGCTTTCGTGTATATTAACATGAACGAACCTTGACTTGCACCAGTCACGAGAATCTTCTCACCCGAGAAGTCAAAAGAGGCAGACATCTGGATTTAGTTTGATATTACATTATTTTAAGGTATGGAAACATTCGAAATGCATGCTAACAGTGAAATAGACGCAGAAATAATAGTGACACGTTGTCAATAGATAGCGAAACCATAGAGAGAGCGACCTTTCACTATCAATCGCCCACTCTCTTCATAGTTAGACTACATACTCTTTCATTATTCATTGTTTTTCATCACTTATTCATCCATTCGCTTGTTAGTCGATTTTCATTTATCGCCTGTATCCCATTATCTATAATAGTTCAGCATCGTTCACAATATCAATGGTTTTTACTATCATGCATGAGCGCTTCTTCCGATAACAAGGTCATTTATATTTCGTGTCGTTTATAGCGCAAAAACTGTGATAACTTCTAAACTTAAACTGTGATAATTTCTGCGTAGACCCTATTTAATTTTTAAAATTGTAGCAAAAGGCGTTGTTGTAATAGGAAGAAGCCCGGTCCCTTCCATTTTTTTTCATATGAACTTTATTCCTACACCATTTAGTTCTATCCATCTATGAAACACTCCTTATCTACCTGTAGAGGTAGCCGGCGGCCGAAACAAAATGAAGCGCAATTATTATTACATAAAAGTGCATATCGCACATTTTGTATTTAATGTGCATGCAAACTCATACTTGTACATTGGCATATATTTATTTATATTTCCTTTCTACTGACTCTCATGTCTCACCACTTAATTTATGAACACTATCAATATCGCTCTTGATAAGGGCTAAAGTCCAGAATTGGTTCGAACTTTTTAGAGATCCATCATAGTTCATTACTACAAAGGTCATCGAAACAATAAAGTGAAGATTTTAAAAAAAAAATCTTTATTACGGATTTGCACTACCCGTCGATACTAATCGTAATGATCTGAACGAAAACTCGTAGACTTAAATGAATAAAGTATACATAAAGACAAAGTACAATGTACAAAGATCAGAGATCAATTATAATGAGGACCATATGGACTAACAACTTGTAGCAGTTATATTGATATATTGTTGGAATCTTTCTAATGGACTTTGATAAAGACTAGACTTTGTCTCATCTATATGACAACATTTGCTACTATTACAGTAACTCTCAGAATAGTTCAATCGGGGCGCATCTTCAATCTTGCTTATTGTTCCTTCATCTATTCGTTGAAGAATATGACGGTAGATTCGATCACCTGCTTCAGTTCCAAGAATAAAATCAAAATGATTGAATCCAGGAATGATCTCTGCACTCTGAAAGATCAAAGATTAATAATAGAGGATGAGCAAAGATCAAAGATTAATAACTGAGTAATGGTCAAAGATCAAAGATTAAAGATCATACCTTGATGATAGATGGATCAACATGATCAAGAAAGTGTACACGGATGTCTTTGTCATCAGCCAACCAATCTTCTAAACTCCAAAATAGATGAATGGGAGTACGGATTTTTGAGATATTGTACGACGGAGGAATAGGCTGAAAAGATCAAAGTTTAGATATCAGAGATCAGAGTGAGCAAAGATCAAAGATCAATATGATAAATCAATAATCTACCTGTCCGTAGATCTCCATATTCTTCTTTTCACCATAATCAAATCGTAGATTCTTGTTTCTATGACATATTTGTGCCCAATGAATCATATTCTTTGTCGATGATCCAGCTGGAGTTGTTGACATATAGACACTCGTTCGAGTCTGAACGAAAGAAGTTGTCCATAGATCACACCAAATTTAGATTACGAATTAATGGTAAAGTTTTTTCGAAGGCATTAAAATGATACTAAAATACATACATGGTTGATCTGTAAAGTAGGCATTCCACCGAAACATTCAATAAAGAATCCACAGGCATAGTTGAAACCAGGTTGGAAGCATATGTATCTGAATTTAGATTATTGATTAATCATTATTATCAATTTATTTATAAATGAATGTTTGTTGAAGGCGGAATAGATACATCAGAATATCGTTCAAATATATGAGCGATTAGAGAATGAAATAGTTGATTGTTCAATGAAAGTGACACCTTGCACTTTGTACTTACTCTCACTTTCACTTTCAATGAACTATGTCCTATGGTAATGAGGTGACCGTAGTAAAGAAACTAACTATACTACACTCGACAACATTTTTAAAATATTCCCAGTTGTTTTTTTTCTTAAAATAATAGATTCCACTCACTTGGCAGCAGTCGATACGAATGATGAAGTCTTTGCGTGATATTGCTTGGATCCGAACCAACGATAGATGTACTGTAAATTAGATCTTGATCATTATAATTACAGTAGATTTAATACAGTATTTTCATAAATTTGAATGACAGAAAGATCACAACACAAAAATCTCTCATTTTTGATAAAATTTACATACAATGCGGAGCACTGAAAAAAAATATCTTACCTCATAGTAAGGCATCTTGTAACTCATAACAACAGCCGGTCCCCACGAGTAGCCATTGGTCCACACTGGAGCTACTCCGAATACTTCAGTAATCTGAAGATGTGAGATTAAAGATCAAACATCGAAAATCAAAGATCAAACCTTATTGGCGAATTGTTCATTGGCAGCGAGTTGTGCTGATATGATAGCAAATCCCTGTGAGTGTCCAACATAATGAATAGATGAATGACCAGTTTCATTTAGAATATAATCAACTGTAGATGGGATATCATGATCTGCCATATCTTCCCATCTAAACAACTAATATCATATTCATATTCATTCGTCTAATTATCAATTCCATAATAATATCACGGTACAATACGTATGAACTGTAGATTACGATTAAACAATTTTTCTGCTAACATGGGGTATATAGTCTGCACTTACGTGAAATCCCAGAAGTATTTGCTGTTGACATCCAACCATTTGTGTCCTTGTCCATACATATTTCCTCTACAATTTCCTAGCCACACATCGTATCCAGAATCAGCGAAGATGAATCCTACAACGATTGTCTGGATTACGGTAGATTTCAGTAAATATTTGAACAATATCTAGTGTGAACTATACGGTAGCGACTGATTATATTATCAATCATAAAACGTGACTGATCAAATGAAGGTATTAGACTAGACTGATTAGATTGTATGTATGATGGGTCTAATTAAGGTATTACGGTAGTCTAACCGGCAGATTGATGGGGCAGATTTATGATCCAATTCATGCTACTTCCATGTAGACCATGCATAAGGAGAATGGCGGGCCGAGGCTTTGAAGGACGATCTGGAAAAGATCAAAGATCAGATTTCTTATTTTGACCGGAACAAAAGAAAAACTATCTCAAACGAAAATATTTCTCAGATAATCGATCATATCAATGTCCATTTCCTTATTGCCCTGAGGCTGTGTAAACAATAATAAATAGAATCAATACATACCTTGATTTATACCGAATGGAATACGATGAAGACGTAGGATATAACCATCATCTGTGGTTACATTATGTTCCTCAACTGGATACCCCCATCGTCGTATTAATTCCATCTGAAAGAATGATTGATTGACCTTTGGACTTTTCGATTAGTTCATCCAAGTCTAGACAGGAAGGTAGATCAAAATAATATAGATTCACAATTATTGTTCAGATCTCATTCCATGTAGACGTCGTAAAAATAATTTAACAAAAAATATATAGATTAACGAATGATTAGACTTTGACCTTTCGAATCTAACCAACAAAAAGATCTGGTTAAGATACTCGTTGGGTGTCCAGATCAAAGTAAAGATAAGTAAATGAATGAATGCATGAATGAATGAGCATACCGCAGAAAGACTAGCATCCGAATCGAGAAATTCGACTCTTTTGACGAGAATCCTTAGAAGAATGAAGAGACATCCCGTAGCTAATACAGCCAAGCTGACGAGATACATTAGTCATTTAATGAGAAGACTAATAATTCTTTAGAAGAATAAGAGTAAAGATGGGGAAAAGAAGAGAGAGGGGAGTCTGGGGTGGGGACAGAAATAGAGATGGCAATCATTGTTTCTTCTTCCAATGCACACATCGAATAATAACAACAATCGTTCTTGATCACAATCAGATGGGAAGAATTGACTCAAGAAAATAACACTAGTTCATATTTATTTATTTATTTCCGTCGCATAGAAGCCATTTCGGTTTCGGCTTGGAGAATTAGGGTGGCGCAACAACTATACCTAGGGACATACTATCCCCGTTTAAGACCCCACATTTGATGAGAGAGATTGAAAAAAACCTACAAGTATGGCGGGAGAAATGCCATCTCCGGTAATGAACCGATGAGGGAAGAATGAATGAGATAGAATTAATGTACGAGTCTTCACCTTAGAAAGATCAGACCATATATTCTATCCTCATGGGTGGGGTGACTAGAGAATAGATGGCTATAGAGAGGATACAGAGAAACGAGAGACAGAGGTTAAGAGAGAGGGGAGAGAGAGGGGAGAGGAGGGGAAGAGAAGGGCAGAGGAGATGGAGAGAGAGTAGCCGATAGGAAGTGTAGTGGAGCGACACGATCTCTTATTCTCACGTACTCTCTCGATAGATCTCCGTGTTCATCTTGATCTCTATTAAGTCTAAACCGAGAGATATCACAAAAAGTAACAAATGCTCCCGAAAACAGACAGCTGTTCGTACTCTTTTCTATATCTCTTTCACTACTCAACGAACATCCTCAATTCATCCCCGAAAGCATACATTTCAATGATCACTTTGCACTGGGAAAACATGTGAACTTATGGCGTACCCAGAGGTATAGATAGAAAAATCACGGGCCACCGCTCAACACATTAATGAGAATATGAAATGAAGGGGCTTAATTTAATTTTAATTTAATCTAATATAAGTTAATTTAAATTTGCATATTTTCCTTTGCCCATAACATCAATAGTTAAGCATTTCCATTATAATATTTCATATTCTGTAAATTTACTGTATCCATTTCTTTTGTCAAACCATGTCTCTGTGAGCGTGATAAGTACAACAATTTGAACTTTTTATTCCCCGTTCAATTTAAATAAATATAAAAGAGTATATCCGGTTTAGCATAGTTTGGCATAGTTTAGATCGTTAGTAACTGCATTTGAGAGCACAATGAATCTAAAGTGTAAGAAAAAATGTACTATTATTTGATTATTTCACAAGGGGATGGTCGCAACTGGTCCTGGCCATATGAGATGGCAATAACATGACTAGGATCAGTTTTCGATGCTGATTACGAATCCGCTTTCAGAAAGTGCCTAATCGACCTCTGTTCCGAGGAAATCGTTATTAAAATTTGGCTTGTTAATTCGAAAAATCGTGTAATTTCCTTCATAAACTGTCTGGATTGCATCGGAAAGATCCGGCAATGTAAGGTGAACTATTTCGAGAGTTTATACAGTATCGCCAGAAAGTAATCGGACACTTTTTCATTTTCTTATAACTTTTGATCCAGGAAAGCAATCAAGCTGATCTTTTGAGTTAATGTAGAGAATTTATCAAGGAATATTAACATAATGTGTTGGTGTAATTAACTTAGTTAATTTTTGCGTAGTGATGACGCTACCGAAGTGCACTTTTTTGAAAATTCCCATTTCTTTATTGAAAAGCCCTGTTCTTCGGGAACAGTGTGAGAGTGGAGTCCCCCACTAGGGCTGTATAGTCAAACAATCCAGAATGGCTCCGACTCCGATTTCAAGCTGTGGCAGGGTTGCAACTTTGACCTCCAAAATTTCTCACTCGGCTTCTAGATGTGATAACGACCCGTTCTAAGCGCCAAAATGATGCTAGTGGCGAGTAATGTTTATCCCCGAAATATTGTAGGCATAGCTCGTCATTAGCCCTCAGGGCTTAAAAAAATTTTTTTTTGGAAGGATTGATTTTGAGACCCTACCGTTCAGAGGGCAGGTCTTCTTAAATTATGGTTTCAGCGCATGCAGCTTTGCAATGTATCATTTATTTATTTCCCTTATTTTTGTTTAGTTCCGATTCCCTTCAGACCCGCAGCAAACGTTCTGCTGAGGTATACTCGGTTGTAGCGGGTAAAGATCAAAATACAAAGTTCAAAGATCAAAGTTTAGTAATAGTGTAAAAACTTTTGTGAACATCTCTAACATGCATTGGCACTTTGAAACTAAGAGATTTCATCAATAGAGGCCCAGGGACGAGAGCGGAAAGAGAGAAAGCGCAAGAGCGCACACCGAGTTGACCTCAGCATATCTTTCGCTGCGGGTCTGAAGGGAATCGGAACTAAACAAAAATAAGGGAAATAAATAAATGATACATTGCAAAGCTGCATGCGCTGAAACCATAATTTTAGAAGACCTGCCCTCTGAACGGTAGGGTCTCAAAATCAATCCTTCCAAAAAAATTTTTTTTTAAGCCCTGAGGGCTAATGACGAGCTATGCCTACAATATTTCGGGGATAAACATTACTCGCCACTAGCATCATTTTGGCGCTTAGAACGGGTCGTTATCACATCTAGAAGCCGAGTGAGAAATTTTGGAGGTCAAAGTTGCAACCCTGCCACAGCTTGAAATCGGAGTCGGAGCCATTCCGGATTGTTTGACTATACAGCCCTAGTGGGGGACTCCACTCTCACACTGTTCCCGAAGAACAGAGCTTTTCAATAAAGAAATGGGAATTTTTAAAAAAGTGCACTTCGGTAGCTTCATCACTATGCAAAAATTAACTAAGTTAATTACACCAACACATCATGTTAATATTCCTTGATAAATTCTCTACATTAACTCAAAAGATCAGCTTGATTGCTTTCCTGGATCAAAAGTTATAAGAAAATGAAAAAGTGTCCGATTACTTTCTGGCGATACTGTAGATGAGTTCACCAGCCCACCCGGACGGTTTGCGCAGGAAACCACTCGAATTCCCGAATTAAAATATCGATTTCCTCGAAAATCAGGTCGATTAGGCACTTTCTGAAAACGGATTCGTAATCAGCATCGAAAACTGATCCTAGTCATGTTATTGCCATCTCATATGGCCAGGACCAGTTGCGACCATCCCCTTGTCAGATTAGCTACCAGTTTCGAATATTTTTGTTGTTGCACTGTGGCTACAAACTACACTATTATACAGATTGCTACATCATTTACAACACGATAAATCAAATCCGATCAGACCCCCATTTGAACATTTTCACTATCTGTCGAACACTATCGGATTGTTGATAGTAATTGTCTAGACAATCAAGTACAGAGATCATTAAATGATAATAAGTTGAAACTGATATTTTGTGTGACTACAGTAATCCACGCCTGTTTGATAATCATGACGTTCTAGTGCGAGAAACAATTACGATTTGATAAGAACGATAGTATGACAATGGGAATGATTTTTAGTATGGACTTTCGACCGAACTTGGAATCCGTCAATAATAACACCTCCTTTTGATGGAACCGGGGGCTATAATGATAGTTAGATGATATGAGAACTCCTTGAGATATCGAGCATGAATCCTTTTGTAGGAGTTTGATTAGAAGATTCATAAGATGATTCGTAGCCGATAAAGCACATCTAGAATAGTTTATACTCTATCAGGGGTCAATTGGTGTGGTCAGATTTTGTAGTGCACAATGTAGTTCGAGAGTGGAATGAACCAGAGTGTAATACACATTGTGTATTATGGAGAATTACAAGTGGTGATTCTCAGAGGGTTTAATCAGTCTATATGGATAAATCTGAGATATGATTATGATAAAACTACACAGAATCTGTTGAATGAATTACTCACCTCACACACATCTTCAACATAAAATGGTTGACAATCATTGGATGAATCAGGTACTAATATAGTTGAATCAATATACTCCAGAGAATCAGTAGATGGATAATATCGTGTCTGTAAAGATCAAAGATCAATTTCTACAATTTAGAAAACTCTTACTCTTCCGTTAAACTGAATCCTCTCTTCAGTCGTTTCACTTGAGCGAATAACTACGGAAAATGTCATGTTGACCCAGTGTATTTCATCACTGAAATCGGTTTATTTGATCATATGATCATCCATTTCATATTTCATTGCTTACATATTATTGATCGTGTATATTTGTGTTTCGTCATCAGAATGAATAGAAGGCTCAAAGGCAATGATGCATTGTTGTTCCAATGAACGTTTGGAAAATATTGACAGGAGACGTTTGTTGAGAGTGGGACTAAAGAGTAAAAACATAGTTTCAATTTGGTTGAGATGATAAGATACCTATGAATGATTCGTAATGAATCAGTCATCATACATAGACATTCACTCAATGGAATTCCTATTGTGGAACATTCTCTATATTCGTTTATTGAACTACCGAATAGGGATTCTGATGGTTTCTTCAAATATTCCATGTTTTCCAATTCTCACACTACAATACAAACTTACATCACCTTCTCCCATATATCTATCGAAATCATTGGAAATCAGTTGATTCAATGTATCACGAATGTCATTTGTTGAAAGTAATCTGAAGAACATATTCAATGCTATTCTGAAATTTTGTTTTCAAAAACTCATAAAGATTTTTCATTAAAAAATCTAAAACGAAATCGCGCAAAAATTAGTGTGAGGTTTGTTTGCCGAAGCGACAGCTATTCAACAAGATCTTGATGGGCACATTTTGGGCCAAACTAAATCGGAAAATATAATGCTGGTTAGGGCGCAGACCCCAAATTGGTTGTTTGCATGTGCAGCGAGCGTTGTTAGTGCTAGTTGCAGATATTCTTGTGTACTTTTCCGTTCCTGTGCACAATTATTCATGTATTATAATGTTCTTATCAACATACACATTCATATTTGAAGCCATGAGTGAGAATGGATAGTTATTTTCTCTTTTGAATGTTGGAGGCAGCCAGATTGATAAGAATGGAGATCTTTCTTCTATATATCGTCTGGATGGTGAAGATGAATCGCTAAATAATCGATTATTGATTGGTTTATTAATTTATTTTATCAGCACCTTTTGCCTGAACCAGAAAGAATAACGAGAGATGTCGTTTCTGAGGCTGAACTGTCAAGGAAATCTTTCAAGGCCTTCCTGAAAGTATAGATAGTTAGATATGTTCCCTCACTCAGGGAAGACTTCTTTTCTTGTTTTTTTTCTTAGTCTGAAAACAAAAGGACAATGAAAAGATATTAGGCGAATTCATAAGTAACGCTCGTTTTTTTTGTCCCAACTTCAGTTGCCTCGTTCTTGCTCTGTCCTTATTGCCAGCATCCATCCTGTTTAAACTAGATAGGCTGCCTCTCGAATATCCTTCGGTTGTTTTCGATTCACTTCCCGCATGTCCTCCAGGCGAGAAAACCGCACAATTTCGCCTCCCCGACGGAATTTACATTCGCAACGTTATTTTATTCCTCTTCCTCTCCGGCTTGAAACGCCCTGACTTCCAACCTCGCCTAGCAGAGGTGTACCCCTCACATGTGCCTCACACATGTGCCTGTTATAACACCGATGAGAAAGCGGGAGAAAAGACCAACCCAGTTGAACCGTGGATGTGGGTCTCGATCGATTGCTCCAAGAAGAAGAGGCTGATCCGTATCCCGATACCGGTGATATTGCAATGGCACTTGGGGTCAGCCAGAGCACTGTGGTGCATGGCCTTCACACTCTCGGAAATAAGTGAAAATAGGGAAGATGTCTACCCCACGTCCTAGCCGACTACGACAAGGATCGTCGACTGGATATGGCAAAGATTTTCTAACTCTACGTCACCAGCTTGTTCGGCTGGTCAACGTTACGATTACAAACAGCCAATGAGACTGTGGTTCGGTGAGCGCGAATAGCGAGCAGATGTCCCCAAACCCGATTATCACCGCAAAAAGTGATGTTGAGAATCTGGTATTCGGTACGGGGAGTCGAATACTGGGAACTCCTCCCCGAGGGTACGACTGTCACGACACATGTCTACTCTCTTCAGCTGCGGAAGCTACGACTCCACCTCAAACAATCACGCGGGAAGGACACTCGGACAATTACAGTATCATTATACGACACAGTATTGAGAGAAGATCAAAGATCAAAACTACAGCAACACTTAAACATCTTTATTCGGTATCGGTCAATCAATAATTCACTGTATTACCTTGTCGAGTTTCCATCGCAGTAGATCAATTAATATGATGAGCAATCATACATCTCGAAAGACTCGGTCTGAAACAATAACTATATAATTAAATCCATTCTATTCGTCTTCTGCACAATCACAGTATCATTATACGATACAGTATTGAGAGAAGATCAAAGATCAAAACCACAACAACACGTAAACATCTTTATTCGGTATCGGTCAATCAATAATTCACTCTATTACCTTGTCCACTTTACATCGCTGTAGATCAATCAATATGAGAAAAATGCGTGAAGGTCCTCATACTTGTCGAAAGACTCGGTCTGAAACAATAACTATATAATTAAATCCATTCTATTCGTCTTCTGCACAATCACAGTATCATTATACGATACAGTATTGAGAGAAGATCAAAGATCAAAACCACAACAACACGTAAACATCTTTATTCGATATCGGTCAATCAATAATTCACTGTATTACCTTGTCGAGTTTCCATCGCAGTAGATCAATCAATATGATGAGCAATCATACATCTCGAAAGACTCGGTCTGAAACAATAACTATATAATTAAATCCATTCTATTCGTCTTCTGCACAAATACAGTAGCATTGTACGATACAGTATTGAGAGAAGATCAAAGATCAAAACCACAACAACACGTAAACATCTTTATTCGGTATCGGTCAATCAATAATTCACTGTATTACCTTGTCGAGTTTCCATCGCAGTAGATCAATCAATATGATGAGTAATCATACATCTCGAAAGACTCGGTCTGAAACAATAACTATATAATTAAATCCATTCTATTCTTCTTCTGCACAAATACAGTATCATTATACGATACAGTATTGATAGAAGATCAAAGATCAAAACCACAGCAACACGTAAACATCTTTATTCGGTATCGGTCAATCAATAATTCACTATATTACCTTGTCCACTTTACATCGCTGTAGATCAATCAATATGAGAAAAATGCGTGAAGGTCCTCATACTTGTCGAAAGACTCGGTCTGAAACAATAACTATCTTATTCTTATCTTATTCTTTATTCCATCATAATATGCATAACTAGAAAATAAGGACGTAAAGTGAGTGATGGATGTCCGTCGCTAATGTAGCGATATCGGTGAGGGTTCTTGGGTACAGTGGCAGTTTGGGAGCTATGGGCGAATCTTAGAAGAAGGTATAATAATATCTGGGGAGATCTTAACTAGCCCTGCACGGAAAGGGGATGGTGGGGATTTAACTAATTCGATCGGTAAAGAGTTCCATATATCTATTGCTCTAGATGCACAGGTAGATAATGTAGAATTAATACGATAAGGGAGAGATATACGGTAAGGATGGGAGAATTTGTGATCGCGGTTAAGAGGAGATACAACAAAAAGGTTTGAATAGTCGTACTTGTAATGGCCATGAATGGTACTATGGATAAATTGGAAATCTCTAATATATCGTCGATATTCAAGGGTCGGCAGATTCAGGTAAGAATTTCTATCTAAATGATCGGACATGGGCAATTTGCAACGGAAAAACAGCCTACGAGAAAAATTTATCTGAACATCTTCAAGAGTATTGGTCAACAATTTGGAAGTAGGATTGAAAATGATAGGCGACGATTCAAGGAGGGGGCGAATATAAACACAATATGCTTTGACGAACAATTGAGGTGAGTTAGAATAGATGGATTTGAACATCATATTAATCATGGTACGGGCCTTCTTAGAGATTACAGAAATGTGATGGTTAAAGGTAAGATTAGGTAAGATAACTATATAATTAAATCTATTCTATTCGTCTTCATCACAATTACAGTATAATTATACGATACAGTATTGATAGAAGATCAAAGATCAAAACCACAACAACAAGTAAACATCTTTATTCGGTATCGGTCAATCAATAATTCACTGTATTACCTTGTCGAGTTTCCATCGCAGTAGATCAATCAATATGAGGAGTGAAGGCCTAATACTTCTCGAAAGACTCGGTCTGAAACAATAACTATATAATTAAATCCATTCTATTCGTCTTCTGCACAATTACAGTATAATTATACGATACAGTATTGATAGAAGATCAAAGATCAAAACCACAACAACACGTAAACATCTTTATTCGGTATCGGTCAATCAATAATTCACTGTATTACCTTGTCGAGTTTCCATCGCAGTAGATCAATCAATATGAGGAGTGAAGGCCTAATACTTCTCGAAAGACTCGGCCTGAAACAATAACAATATAAATATATCCATTCTATTCGTCTTCATCACAAATACAGTATCATAATACGATACAGTATTGAGAGAAGATCAAAGATCGAAATCATAACAACACATACACATAAACATCTTTATTCGGTATCGGCCAATCAATGATTCACTGTATTACCTTGTCGAGTTTACAGCGCTGTAGACCACTCAATATGAGCAACATGCGTGAAGACCATCATACATCTCGAAAGACTCGGTCTGAAACAATATCTATATAAATAACTCCATTATATTCGTCTTCATCACAAATACAGTATCATAATACGATACAGTATTGAGAGAAGATCAAAGATCGAAATCATAACAACACATACACATAAACATCTTTATTCGGCATCGGTCAATCAATAATTCACTGTATTACCTTGTCGAGTTTACATCGTTGTTGACCAATCAATATGATGCATGAAGGCCCTCATAATTGTCGACAGACTCGGTCTGAAACAATATCTATATAAATAACTCCATTCTATTCGTCTTCATCACAAATACAGACACATCTTTATTCGGTATCGGTCAATCAATAATTCACTGTATTACCTTTTCGAGTTTACACCGTTCTTGACCAATCAATATGATGCGTGAAGGCCCTCATAATTGTCGAAAGACTCGGTCTGAAAGAATAGCTATATAAATAACTCCATTATATTCGTCTTCATCACAAATACAGTATCATAATACGATACAGTACTGAGAGAAGATGAAAGATTTAAATCACAACAACACATAAACATCTTTATTCGGTATCGGTCAATCAATAATTCACAGTATTACCTTGTCGAATTTACATCGTTGTTGACCAATCAATATGATGCGTGAAGACCATCATACATCTCGAAAGACTCGGTCTGAAACAATATCTATATAAATAACTCCATTCTATTCGTCTTCATCACAAATACAGTATCATAATACGATACAGTACTGAGAGAAGATCAAAGATTAAAATCACAACAACACATAAACATCTTTATTCGGTATCGGTCAATCAATAATTCACAGTATTACCTTGTCGAATTTACATCGTTGTTGACCAATCAATATGAGGAGTGAAGGCCTAATACTTCTCGAAAGACTCGGTCTGAAAGAATATCTATATAAATAAATCCATTCTATTCGTCTTCATCACAAATACAGTATCATAATACGATACAGTATTGAGAGAAGATCAAAGATCGAAATCATAACAACACATACACATAAACATCTTTATTCGGTATCGGTCAATCAATAATTCACTGTATTACCTTGTCGAGTTTACAGCGCTGTAGACCACTCAATATGAGCAACATGCGTGAAGACCATCATACATCTCGAAAGACTCGGTCTGAAACAATATCTATATAAATAAATCCATTCTATTCGTCTTCATCACAAATACAGTATCATAATACGATACAGTACTGAGAGAACATGAAAGATTAAAATCACAACAAAACATAAACATCTTTATTCGGTATCGGTCAATCAATAATTCACAGTATTACCTTGTCGAGTTTACATCGTTGTTGATCAATCAATAGGAGCAACATGCGTGAAGGCCCTCATAATTGTCGAAAGACTCGGTCTGAAACAATATCTATATAATTAAATCCATTCTATTCGTCTTCATCACAAATACAGTATCATAATATGATACAGTACTGAGAGAAGATGAAAGATTAAAACCACAACAACACATAAACATCTTTATACGGTATCGGTCAATGAATAATTCACTGTATTACCTTGTCGAGTTTACATAGTTGTTGACCAATCAATATGAGCAACATGCGTGAAGACCATCATACATCTCGAAAGACTCGGTCTGAAACAATATCTATATAAATAACTCCATTATATTCGTCTTCATCACAAATACAGTATCATAATACGATACAGTATTGAGAGAAGATCAAAGATCGAAATCATAACAACACATACACATAAACATCTTTATTCGGCATCGGTCAATCAATAATTCACTGTATTACCTTGTCGAGTTTACACCGTTCTTGACCAATCAATATGATGCATGAAGGCCCTCATAATTGTCGACAGACTCGGTCTGAAACAATATCTATATAAATAACTCCATTCTATTCGTCTTCATCACAAATACAGTATCATAATACGATACAGTACTGAGAGAAGATCAAAGATCGAAATCATAACAACACATACACATCTTTATTCGGTATCGGTCAATCAATAATTCACTGTATTACCTTTTCGAGTTTACACCGTTCTTGACCAATCAATATGATGCGTGAAGGCCCTCATAATTGTCGAAAGACTCGGTCTGAAAGAATAGCTATATAAATAACTCCATTATATTCGTCTTCATCACAAATACAGTATCATAATACGATACAGTACTGAGAGAAGATGAAAGATTTAAATCACAACAACACATAAACATCTTTATTCGGTATCGGTCAATCAATAATTCACAGTATTACCTTGTCGAGTTTACATCGTTGTTGATCAATCAATAGGAGCAACATGCGTGAAGGCCCTCATAATTGTCGAAAGGCTCGGTCTGAAACAATATCTATATAATTAAATCCATTCTATTTGTCTTCATCACAAATACAGTATCATGATATGATACAGTACTGAGAGAAGATGAAAGATTAAAACCACAACAACACATAAACATCTTTATACGGTATCGGTCAATGAATAATTTACTGTATTACCTTGTCGAGTTTACATAGTTGTTGACCAATCAATATGAGGAGTGAAGGCCTAATACTTCTCGAAAGACTCGGTCTGAAAGAATATCTATATAAATAAATCCATTCTATTCGTCTTCATCACAAATACAGTATCATAATACGATACAGTACTGAGAGAACATGAAAGATTAAAATCACAACAAAACATAAACATCTTTATTCGGTATCGGTCAATCAATAATTCACAGTATTACCTTGTCGAGTTTACATCGTTGTTGATCAATCAATAGGAGCAACATGCGTGAAGGCCCTCATAATTGTCGAAAGACTCGGTCTGAAACAATATCTATATAATTAAATCCATTCTATTCGTCTTCATCACAAATACAGTATCATAATATGATACAGTACTGAGAGAAGATGAAAGATTAAAACCACAACAACACATAAACATCTTTATACGGTATCGGTCAATGAATAATTCACTGTATTACCTTGTCGAGTTTACATAGTTGTTGACCAATCAATATGATGCGTGAAGGCCCTCATTCTTGTCGAAAGACTCGGTCTGAAACAATATCTATATAAATAAATCCATTCTATTCGTCTTCATCACAAATACAGTATCATAATACGATACAGTATTGAGAGAAGATCAAAGATCGAAATCATAACAACACATACACATAAACATCTTTATTCGGTATCGGTCAATCAATAATTCACTGTATTACCTTGTCGAGTTTACAGCGCTGTAGACCACTCAATATGAGCAACATGCGTGAAGACCATCATACATCTCGAAAGACTCGGTCTGAAACAATATCTATATAAATAAATCCATTCTATTCGTCTTCATCACAAATACAGTATCATAATACGATACAGTACTGAGAGAACATGAAAGATTAAAATCACAACAAAACATAAACATCTTTATTCGGTATCGGTCAATCAATAATTCACAGTATTACCTTGTCGAGTTTACATCGTTGTTGATCAATCAATAGGAGCAACATGCGTGAAGGCCCTCATAATTGTCGAAAGACTCGGTCTGAAACAATATCTATATAATTAAATCCATTCTATTCGTCTTCATCACAAATACAGTATCATAATATGATACAGTACTGAGAGAAGATGAAAGATTTAAACCACAACAACACATAAACATCTTTATACGGTATCGGTCAATGAATAATTCACTGTATTACCTTGTCGAGTTTACATAGTTGTTGACCAATCAATATGATGCGTGAAGGCCCTCATTCTTGTCGAAAGACTCGGTCTGAAACAATATCTATATAAATAAATCCATTCTATTCGTCTTCATCACAAATACAGTATCATAATATGATACAGTACTGAGAGAAGATGAAAGATTAAAACCACAACAACACATAAACATCTTTATACGGTATCGGTCAATGAATAATTTACTGTATTACCTTGTCGAGTTTACATAGTTGTTGACCAATCAATATGATGCGTGAAGGCCCTCATTCTTGTCGAAAGACTCGGTCTGAAACAATATCTATATAATTATATCCATTCTATTTGTCTTCTGCACAAATACAGTAGCATTGTACGATACAGTATTGAGAGAAGATCAAAGATCAAAACCACAACAACACATAAACATCTTTATTCGGTATCGGTCAATCAATAATTCACTGTATTACCTTGTCGAGTTTACATCGTTGTTGACCAATCAATATGATGCATGAAGGCCCTCATAATTGTCGACAGACTCGGTCTGAAACAATATCTATATAAATAACTCCATTCTATTCGTCTTCATCACAAATACAGTATCATAATATGATACAGTATTGAGAGAAGATCAAAGATCGAAATCATAACAACACATACACATAAACATCTTTATTCGGTATCGGCCAATCAATAATTCACTGCATTACCTTGTCGAGTTTACAGCGCTGTAGACCACTCAATATGAGCAACATGCGTGAAGACCATCATACATCTCGAAAGACTCGGTCTGAAACAATATCTATATAAATAACTCCATTATATTCGTCTTCATCACAAATACAGTATCATAATACGATACAGTATTGAGAGAAGATCAAAGATCGAAATCATAACAACACATACACATAAACATCTTTATTCGGCATCGGTCAATCAATAATTCACTGTATTACCTTGTCGAGTTTACATCGTTGTTGACCAATCAATATGATGCATGAAGGCCCTCATAATTGTCGACAGACTCGGTCTGAAACAATATCTATATAAATAACTCCATTCTATTCGTCTTCATCACAAATACAGTATCATAATACGATACAGTACTGAGAGAAGATCAAAGATCGAAATCATAACAACACATACACATCTTTATTCGGTATCGGTCAATCAATAATTCACTGTATTACCTTTTCGAGTTTACACCGTTCTTGACCAATCAATATGATGCGTGAAGGCCCTCATAATTGTCGAAAGACTCGGTCTGAAAGAATAGCTATATAAATAACTCCATTCTATTCGTCTTCATCACAAATACAGTATCATAATACGATACAGTACTGAGAGAAGATGAAAGATTAAAATCACAACAAAACATAAACATCTTTATACGGTATCGGTCAATCAATAATTCACAGTATTACCTTGTCGAGTTTACATCGTTGTTGATCAATCAATAGGAGCAACATGCGTGAAGGCCCTCATAATTGTCGAAAGACTCGGTCTGAAACAATATCTATATAATTAAATCCATTCTATTCGTCTTCATCACAAATACAGTATCATAATACGATACAGTACTGAGAGAACATGAAAGATTAAAATCACAACAAAACATAAACATCTTTATTCGGTATCGGTCAATCAATAATTCACAGTATTACCTTGTCGAGTTTACATCGTTGTTGATCAATCAATAGGAGCAACATGCGTGAAGACCATCATACATCTCGAAAGACTCGGTCTGAAACAATATCTATATAAATAACTCCATTATATTCGTCTTCATCACAAATACAGTATCATAATACGATACAGTATTGAGAGAAGATCAAAGATCGAAATCATAACAACACATACACATAAACATCTTTATTCGGTATCGGCCAATCAATAATTCACTGCATTACCTTGTCGAGTTTACAGCGCTGTAGACCACTCAATATGAGCAACATGCGTGAAGACCATCATACATCTCGAAAGACTCGGTCTGAAACAATATCTATATAAATAACTCCATTATATTCGTCTTCATCAAAAATACAGTATCATAATACGATACAGTATTGAGAGAAGATCAAAGATCGAAATCATAACAACACATACACATAAACATCTTTATTCGGCATCGGTCAATCAATAATTCACTGTATTACCTTGTCGAGTTTACATCGTTGTTGACCAATCAATATGATGCATGAAGGCCCTCATAATTGTCGACAGACTCGGTCTGAAACAATATCTATATAAATAACTCCATTCTATTCGTCTTCATCACAAATACAGTATCATAATACGATACAGTACTGAGAGAAGATGAAAGATTAAAATCACAACAAAACATAAACATCTTTATACGGTATCGGTCAATCAATAATTCACAGTATTACCTTGTCGAGTTTACATCGTTGTTGATCAATCAATAGGAGCAACATGCGTGAAGGCCCTCATAATTGTCGAAAGACTCGGTCTGAAACAATATCTATATAATTAAATCCATTCTATTCGTCTTCATCACAAATACAGTATCATAATACGATACAGTACTGAGAGAAGATCAAAGATCGAAATCATAACAACACATACACATCTTTATTCGGTATCGGTCAATCAATAATTCACTGTATTACCTTTTCGAGTTTACACCGTTCTTGACCAATCAATATGATGCGTGAAGGCCCTCATAATTGTCGAAAGACTCGGTCTGAAAGAATAGCTATATAAATAACTCCATTATATTCGTCTTCATCACAAATACAGTATCATAATACGATACAGTACTGAGAGAAGATGAAAGATTAAAACCACAACAACACATAAACATCTTTATACGGTATCGGTCAATGAATAATTCACTGTATTACCTTGTCGAGATTACATAGTTGTTGACCAATCAATATGATGCGTGAAGGCCATCATACATCTCGAAAGACTCGGTCTGAAACAATATCTATATAAATAAATCCATTCTATTCGTCTTCATCACAAATACAGTATCATAATACGATACAGTACTGAGAGAAGATGAAAGATTAAAATCACAACAACACATAAACATCTTTATTCGGTATCGGTCAATCAATAATTCACAGTATTACCTTGTCGAGTTTACATCGTTGTTGACCAATCAATATGATGCGTGAAGGCCCTCATTCTTGTCGAAAGACTCGGTCTGAAACAATATCTATATAATTAAATCCATTCTATTCGTCTTCATCACAAATACAGTATCATAATACGATACAGTACTGAGAGAAGATGAAAGATTAAAATCACAACAACACATAAACATCTTTATTCGGTATCGGTCAATCAATAATTCACAGTATTACCTTGTCGAGTTTACATCGTTGTTGACCAATCAATATGATGCGTGAAGGCCATCATACATCTCGAAAGACTCGGTCTGAAACAATATCTATATAAATAAATCCATTCTATTCGTCTTCATCACAAATACAGTATCATAATACGATACAGTACTGAGAGAAGATGAAAGATTAAAATCACAACAACACATAAACATCTTTATTCGGTATCGGTCAATCAATAATTCACAGTATTACCTTGTCGAGTTTACATCGTTGTTGACCAATCAATATGATGCGTGAAGGCCATCATACATCTCGAAAGACTCGGTCTGAAAGAATATCTATATAAATAAATCCATTCTATTCGTCTTCATCACAAATACAGTATCATAATACGATACAGTACTGAGAGAACATGAAAGATTAAAATCACAACAAAACATAAACATCTTTATTCGGTATCGGTCAATCAATAATTCACAGTATTACCTTGTCGAGTTTACATCGTTGTTGATCAATCAATAGGAGCAACATGCGTGAAGGCCCTCATAATTGTCGAAAGACTCGGTCTGCAACAATAACAATATAAAAAAATCCATTCTATTCGTCTTCATCACAAATACAGTATCATAATACGATACAGTATTGAGAGAAGATCAAAGATCGAAATCATAACAACACATACACATAAACATCTTTATTCGGTATCGGCCAATCAATAATTCACTGTATTACCTTGTCGAGTTTACATCGTTGTTGACCAATCAATATGATGCATGAAGGCCCTCATAATTGTCGACAGACTCGGTCTGAAACAATATCTATATAAATAACTCCATTCTATTCGTCTTCATCACAAATACAGTATCATAATACGATACAGTACTGAGAGAAGATGAAAGATTAAAATCACAACAAAACATAAACATCTTTATACGGTATCGGTCAATCAATAATTCACAGTATTACCTTGTCGAGTTTACATCGTTGTTGATCAATCAATAGGAGCAACATGCGTGAAGGCCCTCATAATTGTCGAAAGACTCGGTCTGAAACAATATCTATATAATTAAATCCATTCTATTCGTCTTCATCACAAATACAGTATCATAATACGATACAGTACTGAGAGAAGATCAAAGATCGAAATCATAACAACACATACACATCTTTATTCGGTATCGGTCAATCAATAATTCACTGTATTACCTTTTCGAGTTTACACCGTTCTTGACCAATCAATATGATGCGTGAAGGCCCTCATAATTGTCGAAAGACTCGGTCTGAAAGAATAGCTATATAAATAACTCCATTATATTCGTCTTCATCACAAATACAGTATCATAATACGATACAGTACTGAGAGAAGATGAAAGATTAAAACCACAACAACACATAAACATCTTTATACGGTATCGGTCAATGAATAATTCACTGTATTACCTTGTCGAGATTACATAGTTGTTGACCAATCAATATGATGCGTGAAGGCCATCATACATCTCGAAAGACTCGGTCTGAAACAATATCTATATAAATAAATCCATTCTATTCGTCTTCATCACAAATACAGTATCATAATACGATACAGTACTGAGAGAAGATGAAAGATTAAAATCACAACAACACATAAACATCTTTATTCGGTATCGGTCAATCAATAATTCACAGTATTACCTTGTCGAGTTTACATCGTTGTTGACCAATCAATATGATGCGTGAAGGCCCTCATTCTTGTCGAAAGACTCGGTCTGAAACAATATCTATATAATTAAATCCATTCTATTCGTCTTCATCACAAATACAGTATCATAATACGATACAGTACTGAGAGAAGATGAAAGATTAAAATCACAACAACACATAAACATCTTTATTCGGTATCGGTCAATCAATAATTCACAGTATTACCTTGTCGAGTTTACATCGTTGTTGACCAATCAATATGATGCGTGAAGGCCATCATACATCTCGAAAGACTCGGTCTGAAACAATATCTATATAAATAAATCCATTCTATTCGTCTTCATCACAAATACAGTATCATAATACGATACAGTACTGAGAGAAGATGAAAGATTAAAATCACAACAACACATAAACATCTTTATTCGGTATCGGTCAATCAATAATTCACAGTATTACCTTGTCGAGTTTACATCGTTGTTGACCAATCAATATGATGCGTGAAGGCCATCATACATCTCGAAAGACTCGGTCTGAAAGAATATCTATATAAATAAATCCATTCTATTCGTCTTCATCACAAATACAGTATCATAATACGATACAGTACTGAGAGAACATGAAAGATTAAAATCACAACAAAACATAAACATCTTTATTCGGTATCGGTCAATCAATAATTCACAGTATTACCTTGTCGAGTTTACATCGTTGTTGATCAATCAATAGGAGCAACATGCGTGAAGGCCCTCATAATTGTCGAAAGACTCGGTCTGCAACAATAACAATATAAAAAAATCCATTCTATTCGTCTTCATCACAAATACAGTATCATAATACGATACAGTATTGAGAGAAGATCAAAGATCGAAATCATAACAACACATACACATAAACATCTTTATTCGGTATCGGCCAATCAATAATTCACTGTATTACCTTGTCGAGTTTACATCGCTGTTGACCAATCAATATGATGCGTGAAGGCCCTCATTCTTGTCGAAAGACTCGGTCTGAAACAATATCTATATATATAAATCCATTCTATTCGTCTTCATCACAAATACAGTATCATAATACGATACAGTACTGAGAGAAGATGAAAGATTAAAATCACAACAACACATAAACATCTTTATTCGGTATCGGTCAATCAATAATTCACAGTATTACCTTGTCGAGTTTACATCGTTGTTGATCAATCAATAGGAGCAACATGCGTGAAGGCCCTCATAATTGTCGAAAGACTCGGTCTGCAACAATAACAATATAAATAAATCCATTCTATTCGTCTTCATCACAAATACAGTATCATAATACGATACAGTATTGAGAGAAGATCAAAGATCGAAATCATAACAACACATACACATAAACATCTTTATTCGGTATCGGCCAATCAATAATTCACTGCATTACCTTGTCGAGTTTACAGCGCTGTAGACCACTCAATATGAGCAACATGCGTGAAGACCATCATACATCTCGAAAGACTCGGTCTGAAACAATATCTATATAAATAACTCCATTCTATTCGTCTTCATCACAAATACAGTATCATAATACGATACAGTACTGAGAGAAGATGAAAGATTAAAATCACAACAACACATAAACATCTTTATTCGGTATCGGTCAATCAATAATTCACAGTATTACCTTGTCGAGTTTACACCGTTCTTGACCAATCATTATGATGCGTGAAGGCCCTCATAATTGTCGAAAGACTCGGTCTGCAACAATATCTATATAAATAACTCCATTCTATTCGTCTTCATCACAAATACAGTATCATAATACGATACAGTACTGAGAGAAGATGAAAGATTAAAATCACAACAACACATAAACATCATTATTCGGTATCGGTCAATCAATAATTCACTGTATTACCTTGTCGAGTTTACATAATTGTTGACCAATCAATATGATGCGTGAAGGCCATCATACATCTCGAAAGACTCGGTCTGAAAGAATATCTATATAAATAACTCCATTCTATTCGTCTTCATCACAAATACAGTATCATAATACGATACAGTACTGAGAGAAGATGAAAGATTAAAATCACAACAACACATAAACATCTTTATTCGGTATCGGTCAATCAATAATTCACTGTATTACCTTGTCGAGTTTACATCGCTGTTGACCAATCAATATGATGCGTGAAGGCCCTCATTCTTGTCGAAAGGCTCGGTCTGAAACAATAGCTATATAATTAAATGCACTCTATTCGTTTTCAGGGAAATCTGACCCTAGGGTACAGTAGTACCCTCACCTTGAACAGATGGGTGAACTTGTATGCGAATCTACTTTTCGACAGGAACTTGGAAAAGTGAAAAATATTATTTTGCAAAATATTTGAAAAGTTTGAAGAATATTGAAGGGAGCAACAATGACATTTTCACAGCGATTTACTCTCTCTCTCTCTCTCTCTCTCTCTCTCTCTTCATCACAAATACAGTATCATAATACGATACAGTACTGAGAGAAGATGAAAGATTAAAATCACAACAACACATAAACATCTTTATTCGGTATCGGTCAATCAATAATTCACAGTATTACCTTGTCGAGTTTACTTGAAGCACGATCGTTACTCATCTATATCTACATTGCCCATGGAAGTCATGCGATCACAGACACGCTCCCACTTCTGTGAGACCACACTCTCGTCGATTCTACAATTTTTGTATTTATTGACGCTACGATAGTAATAAGACAAAGAGAAGGTGCCAATAATTATATGATTGAAAAAAAAATAATAAAAACAAAAATTAGTACAGCATATCATTATAATCATATTTATTGCTATATTGCTATATGTTCCATCGATTATTTAGTAAATAACAAAACATCATTTATATTATTAGAAAGACGAGCATGATGTTATTATCGATCGATGTAGTGGATATTTAAGTTACCGTACCTCTGAGGTTGGAGGGTCAGACAGTTGGCGAGGAGCTGGTACAGCAGAGATGGTATAGCTGATTGTTCGTCCTGCCAATCTGGAATAATCACACATTAATTATATTAATACATTTAAGTCTTTTGATGTTTTGATTGATTGACTGAACATAGATCGAATAGCTACGTTACAGAATTTCAAAATATGCAAGATGCTGCACTTATTGGATATTATATTTTTGTGTTAAGAGTCGTTCTCCAGGTCAACATTATGTTCGATTGAGATATTAATTCAACGGGATTAGTGCATTATGGCGATCAACACCAGTGGAATAACTGAAGAACACCCCCTTCATCTGCTATTTTGGTATGAATAGAATGATTCATTGATTTTCACTAATTATCAATTTTTGTTGTATTTTCATTTCTTTGAATAGTGCATTTATAACTATTAGAAGAATATTAGGAAAATAGTAGTCGAGTCTGCGAATACAATTTAAACGTTAGAATCAAAAATATAATCAGTTCACGATCGCTCTGTACTGTACTTAAAATGAGTAAACTTTTACTTCAAAACCATTCGATATCCGTTGATTGATTGGTTGTTAAATATTGCTAAATAATCGATTGTTTCTTCTCATTTTAATGTATTTTAGTTTTCATATCGTAGAAGTAACATAGATTGCCCCCTTGTCCACCGCATTCTCTTTCCCTCGATGTTCTTGGAATGCCGTCAATCTTGATCATGCATAGTTTTTAAAAAATTCCTTTTAAGCGCCTTTTGTTACAGTAAATTCATTTTAAATGTTGGATTCAATGACTGTTATTTACTATAATGTACCTATTCTTTAAATCATTGTAAGATTGTCAGCTATTTTGGAATATTGCGATTACTCCGTTGACTTGTGACAGCCGGTTGTCTTAAATTGTGTATTTCTTGTTGTTCCTAGTCAAATGATCGGTCGTAGCATTAACACCTGCTTAACATTTATCTTTGAAATTAGTTGGACGCAAGTGTATTATTTTTATCTCGATTCAAGTCCCCGTATTCACTATCAGTCAATTATATCTACCATCCATCCACATATACTATTCACTAGTGGTTTTGTTATTATGAATAGCAATTCAATCATACATTTTCGGCGCCCTCACAACATCTTTTAACATAGTGGGTCGATTTAGAAAAAAATCACTATTTTTAGCTGAAACTGTAATCTTTCGCATAAAAATGAGCCATATATTCAGTCCTCGCACTATGATGGTATGAAAATGTATGATTATACTATTAGATTATCATAAATGTTGAATATTCAGTGACCTATTCATCTTTCCATCCTTTCACTTTCATTTTCATGTTTCATGATATTTGTGAATTTTGAAGGAGAAATAGAGTAATACATTCCACGTTTCTGTTGATTACAGGCGATCTATCAACAGGATTGTTGATTATCTCATCTCTATCGATTCATTGAAACTCAATTGAATAAACCATCTCCATTCCATTCAAGATATCTTCACAGTTCGGTACGGTATATCATCATCTTGATATTGATTGATTGATTGGATGTTTCTATGTTGTAGGTAGTAGCTGGATATCAACCACTCGTAGTATGGTTCTCACCATCTCCTCTTCTGGCTAAATGTGAGAGTAAACTACAGATTGTTGCTCATACTATACAATTTGGAATCAAAGGAACGAAGAAAGAGGTACGCCAAGTCTATTTTATTGTCCAAATTATCACAACATTCATAGATCGAAAGTTATCATGACGAGCATCTTCATCAGTAGTATCATCTCCTCTTCCTCAATCTTCATCTCAATCTATCTCTACTAATCCTCCATTCACTCCTTCATCTACTTCATTAACTGAGAAGTGTTCAATGGCTTATGGCATATCAACTACCTCCTGATTTCCGTAAGATATCATGTAAAATGTGATTTTTTTGTTATAGCTGGCGGTTTTATGTTTTGGAAGTTACCCTAACCATATATAAATTCTGGATCACTACCTTAACTTTTACAGTAATTTTATGACCAATAAGGGTTTCCACTCGATTCCTAAAACACTTCAAAATGGAGATGAATACTTTATGTAATCTGATCTTATCTTGTTATTCACTGAATACAATTATTGATTGATTCAGTGATGATGTATTCGTTCGCGTTTCGTTTGGTGATCTACACTGCGGCTCTCACTACGATCCATCAGTCATGATGAACGAGGTATTCGGTATGTTTTGGTTATTTAATGATTTATTCGAGGTATAAAGTCAGTTTATGATTTCTATATTTCCCTTTCTCCCCCCACTACTTACCGTATCGTGAAAAGAGCGAATCATCCGTGCTGTCCCGTACGTTCATTCAACCGATGAGGATGGGGTGGAGGCGCTTAAATATTATGTTTAATTAAATCATTTACTATCTTTACTTTCTTTAAAGAGACATGATGGCATACGATATTTGTTTTAATGTGAGACAAACGTTAAGGAATGACCAGAACCATGAAATGAGATAAATCCAATCTATACCCAATCCACTCTATTTATTGTTGTACCCCCTCCAACATGCATATTATCAGCTATTACTAACCTTGACTTGTTGGGTATCCTCTATCCATTATCATTGACACCATCTCCGTTGACACAGACGTCGTTCTTTCCACTGTAACATGATACAAAATCAGTATACGGTATCTTTCAAAATGTGAGGAGTTGTCCTACCGTACTGCTAACGTTACCGTGTCCTGGAGATCGGATCGTCTCGGGATCCTGAATTATTGATTTATGAGCATTTTATTTATGGAAGCAGCTAAGATGACTAATTGAGCACGTACCGTTTATGTGCTGTATTTGCTGTTGTAGTGTCTTCCTTCCGCGCGGTCGATCCTTAAACTATAATAATTAATGAGTTAGTGATTAGTAAAGGGTGGGGGGGGGGGGTTGTTAGTGGTTAGTATCGGGTTAGTGGTTAGTAGCGGGTTAGTGGTTAGTAGCGTGTTAGTGGTTAGTAGCGGGTTAGTGGTTAGTAATTAAGCATGCTGTTAGTATATAAAACGTTTGTTAGTATGTGGTTAGTATATAAAACGTTGGTTAGTAATATTTTTTCTCCTTTTTCCTCTTTTTTCTTCTCCTTTTTCTTCTTTATTTCTTTTTTCTTTCTTTCTTTTTTCTTCTTTTTTTCGTTCTTCTATCTTCTTTTTTTCTCTCTTTTCCTTCTTCCTTTTTTACTTGCGCCTTCTTTTCTTCCTCTTCTTCTTGACCTACTTTTCTCGGAAATTCATCGAAATTTGGCCACCCCCATTTCGATTTCGATATTTCGATCGAATAAAGGGGTCGTCCCCGCTCACTGGGAGGACGATGTCCACGGGTGCTCCCCGAGCTCTCCTCAAGATGGGAGAGCTCTGGACTGAACAGGAGAGAAGGAATCGAATGCTTTTATAGGGGAATGGGGGTGATATGCATGCTACATAATTATCGTGCATCTAAATATCAACATTGAAATGACTAGAAGACGAATGTGATAGAGATGAAGTTGATGATCATCGAAGATATCTATAGATAGTGCAAGAAAAGATAGACTGATTGACTTGAAAAGTTTCATGTTGAATGATGAGGTTGAGTAGATGAGAACGATCTATGACGGGCTAGAGAAGATTAATGACGATCATGCATAGGTAAGGTAGTTGGCTGGAAGATGTAGGAAATTGATAGATAGACGAAACGACGTCTGTAGACGATTGGTCCTTGGTAGTTATTGGGGGAAATAGAGAGTAAAAACCAGTCTTTAAGGGACTTGTAGAATACAGTGTGGAGAAACATGTCTCCATGGTCATAAAAGATCAGAAGAGAAGTGAAGACTTTTTACTCTAGAAAAGTGTAATGGTTTATGTAAACGTTTTGTGAGAGTGAGCTGATTGTGATTACAAAAGTAGAATATTGTATCGGGAACGGAAAACGTTTTGAAAGAATATGAAAGATATCCAGATTTGAATCGATAAAGTAACTCGGAAGAAGTAGAGAAATGAATTATTGAAGATAGAAATGGCCCTTGCATCATCACGTTCAAAGTAGTCATATAGTGGCAACTAATACCTCCTCATTGGTTCTGTGTTTGACGAATGAGTATTGTATTGAACTGTTGAATTGAAAAGTAATCGGTTTGGTTGAAGATCCATGAAAGCAGAGGGGAAATCAAGAAAAGGCGTGTTTTAATGCAGGGAATTATAGGTTGGTATTATGCTTTGGTAGGCCTTTGGTTTTTTTGGCCCCGTTCAAATTTTGCTTTGGTATAGAAGGAGATTACAGAAGAGAATTAAAGCAGGCCAGTTGTTGTCATACACGGGCTGATCTTGCCGCAGTGTAGAGGCACTTATACCCCAAAACTTCGTTGAAAATTCGTGAATAAAAAAGAAAATGGATGAGAAGCCAAAAAACGCATGCGCTTACCGCAACGCGTATCTCGTTAACAAGAATATTCAATAAACAAAATATGAAAGTGATAGATGTGCATAAGAATTAGGCGGATACAGTATGAATAGATAGGTTATGGGATGGTGGCATACTGTAGGGGTCGTAAAATAGATATCATATGCAAATAAGTGGAAATAGTCGGGAATAGAGAAGGTTGAAAATGTAGGTATTCATAGAAACCCTAGTGAATAATGACTTTGGATTGGGTCACTAACATCATACAAATATCAAAGTAATGAATGATGTCCTAGATAGTAGTAGAATAAGATGGACATAATCATGGGAACTGTTAATGATTCTGTATACAAAATGAATATTTGGAGTGTGAGATACATGGGAATGGGGGATTTGATTATTAAACGAATAAAATTGAAATATGATACACTCATTAATGAATGTAATCTACTCTATCGAGAGAGAAAATAAATACGGGAATAGGTTTTTTCTCATTTCTTAAACGAAAATTGAAGAAAAAAGACAATGTACAAGCAATATAATTATTATTGTAAAGATTATCGAAAGGATTATTGTGATGGGGATAGTGATGTATATATCCCATATTCATGAATATTTTGGCCATTCTTTACGTGACCTGAAAAAACAAAGATTAGTTATTTGTCAAAGATAAAGTCACACGGTTTCTCACCTTAGAACTTTGGTTGCGTAGCATCATTGATGTGTTCATTCAGTGTGATCGATATCGTGATCCTTCATCTACCGTAACTACAGTGTTCCTTCGATAGAACTACTGGATACTCTGAAAGTAATATTATTTATATTTGTTTGGACTATAGTAACTAATGGCTACTAACCATACAAAGATATCTAGAGTGTACTGTAATTACAGTAATCAAAGATAACCAAATGTTCGAACTCTAGTCATACCTGAGAGTTCAATTTCTATTGATTGTCTTCACATGAAAGAGGAGTGATATCGATTGATTATTCCTCTTCTTCGCCTTTATTGATTTATTTCCAATCTGAAATTAGAGGTACATTAACTGGTGCTTTTCTTCTTGCTTCCTCTACTCTTTTTTGTCTCCTCAACAAAATGTATTTACATTATTTTTTCATTTTTAATACGAGCTCAGACAAAATCCGTCCTCCCTTTCTGTCAATGCTGATCTGTGCGTGCTATACTCGAATCAAAATGTGAAAATGGTTTAGTGGTTTTAATACTTTTCCCACTGTACTTCGTTATCATCTATCGCAAATCTCTCCATCTCTCCCCTCCCTTTCCATCACTCCTCTCCCTCTCCATCGCTCCCATACTTACCATTTAGTCAGACGGAACTTCTCCCTCCAGTCATAGTCCTTCCTCGGACCGTCTTCATTTAACAGTTATGATTGGAGTATTGCTCGAGATGAGTCTGGTACGAATTCAGCCCATCTCATTTTGTCGGCTCTGAATATATTACAATACAATCATTCATTACCTTCAACCAAAAAAAGTGAAACACTTGACAAATTGTGTATGGTAGTGGACCAATTTTCTCGCGATTAATTATTTCTCTTTTAATGCATTACACAAACACATCCACTCTAAAAACAAACATGTGCTATTTTGTGAAGTTTTTATCAAATTTTGTCACAATTTGTCCCAAATGTTTTACTTTTCTTTCGTTTTGATGGTAGTTATTGATAATTGTATACGCTATGTCAATCTAGTTATAGTATGATCAGCGAATCAAGTATTATTGAGACCATTTATGTTAGAATCAGAATGGTACTCGATTCAAGGTTCATTATCTATTCAGTACTATCGATAGATTCGATGTTGCTTACCTCTCTGCCTTCATCTTCTACATAATCTCTCCACTCTATGAAGTTTCTTCTCCATCTCCTCTCCATGGTCTCCGTAAGTGTGTCTTCTTCATCTCCTCTCCATAGTCCATGAATGTCCTCCTCCTCCTCCTCCTCTCCTCTCCTCCTCTTGGTTACCTCCCACTCTCTTATGACTCCCCCTTCGTGATCCCCCCATATCGTTCTGGTTCAACCGCAGTTAAAAGAGTGAAAGATCACGTGAGCAAGATGCAATAGTCACGTATGTCAGTTAGTTTCAATTGTCAGTTAGCAAAATGTAATTGACAGAAAAATTGTCACGTATGATCATAAACTTTGATAACTAATTCCTTCTCAGTCGATAGTTTGAAGTAAGTAATATGTCAGACGACACAACGTTTAGACATGGCTATTCAGAAGACTATTCCTGTCACATTTCTGAATGTTGTTCCGCTAGAAGAGAACGCATATCAACTGTTCTGACCGTTCTTGTTTCCGCCTAACCACCTACTCTCCCTCTCGGCTCATCTAGAGTGAGCCCAACGTTGTCAAGTCTCAGAATTTCAACTACTTTACCTCCGAATACACCCAAATAAGTAAAAAAAATTTAATTTCGCTCATTGACTGTTTCGTTTTCATAGACCATACTATTTGAACAAGTGGAAGTTATTATAAACTAATATATTAGAATAGGATCAACGAATATAAATAGAAATGATAATGAAAGAGATGGGAGATATTGGGAAGAACAATGGGAATATAAAGCGGGGAAAGAGAAATGAGAGGGAGGGAAAGGGAAATGGATGAGGAAGTGATGATGATCATGAAGATCACAAAATAGTCGATGACGTCATCAGAAGATGGCGTTGTTGATCGAGTAGACGAAAGAGGCGTCGATGGTTATGTTAACCTAGAATGAATCAATCGATAAGATTATTCTTGAGCTATCCTATTCTTACCATCGACTAACTCCTTCGTTTTGCGGAGACGAATCATGAAGATCAATCAGAAAACAGTCGATGACGTCATCCGAAGATGACGTTGTTGATCGTGTAGACGAAAGAGGAGTCGATGAATATTGGAACCTAGAACGAATCAATCGATAAGATTATTCTTGAGCTATCCTATTCTTACCATCGACTAACTCCTTCGTTTTGCGGAGACGAATCATGAAGATCAATCAGAAAACAGTCGATGACGTCATCCGAAGATGACGTTGTTGATCGTGTAGACGAAAGAGGAGTCGATGAATATTGGAACCTAGAACGAATCAATCGATAAGATTATTCTTGAGCTATCATATTCATACCGTCAACTAACTCCTTCATCCTGAGAAGACGGAGCTTCGGTGGCCTATCGAGCCGATCGAGTGCTGTAAAGTGATCGATTGATTAGTTCAGTCTAGATCGTACTACCGTAGTCTGGCATATACCAAACTACCGTAATACTCTGTGCCAGCCGTGCTTACCAGTAATACGTGAGCACTCCAGGCAGTGGGTATGCACCCCACTCGGGATCCTGTCCCACGCTAGTTTGACTTAGCGGGAACTTGAAGAGAAGATCTTAGTCACGTGTTGCATGTCGGTGATCCTGAATTGGGAAAGATTAATTGTTGAATTTAATTAATTGGTGCTACGTTACTGTAGTTTGATTAACGATAAACTAAGGTAAACTTACAATGTGATCTTCTCTATAGAGGAGTGAAGTAGGCACTTCACAACTCTAATGACGGTACATGGAGTCCGTCATGAGTGAAAACGATTCTGGTCAAGGATAGCTGAAAGGAGCATCGATCAATATAGATTGTAGATTTGATTCCGAATTGATCAAATGTTTAGAATTCTGAATATGCTTACCTAGAATCGCGTGTAGATATCCAAATGTTGGAGAGATGTTGCTTGTATCTCCTTTGCTAAGATACGACAATGCCTTCAATTGACCAGATGAGTTACCGTATATATATCGGTCTCCTTACCGTATCTGGATCCGCCCTAACTTCAGGGAAAGTGGGAGGTCCCGTACACCTTTATCTTCCCGTAGATAAAGATGAACGGGATCGGGACGGATGATGAAAACGTCTTGATTCTATCAATAGAATCAGCTAAATGGAATCATATATAAATGAATGTTTTAAATGATTGTAGATCAGAGATCAAAGGTTAAAGATAACAATGGGTACACGAACCCATCAGGGAGGAATACATACAATAAATACGAAAAAATCTTTATAAGCGATGTAAAAACAGCCGTGGATGACTCATCCACAGCACGAAGACGATAATATATAATAAAATAAAAATAATTAAATAGTATTAAAAATAATAATAATAACAATAATAATAATAACAATAACAATAATAATAACAATAATAACAACAATAATAATAATAATACTAATTATAATAACAATAATAAAAATAATTAGATAAATAATCATAAATTATATTATTAACGAAAAGAGGGAGAAAATATTTTAAAAGATTGGGTGGTAGAGAGGAGGGGTGTTAACAACTCTATGTTGTTGATATTTCAAATAGTGAGTGGTCTTTATACACAACACATTTTCAGTCAATGAGCGATTTATATTTTTTAAAATTGAATATTTTTTATATTTTTTTCTTTTTTTGATTGATTGAAGCCTTAAAAGGTTCATCATGCAGTTGAAATTCTGAGACTTGACAACGTTGGGCTCACTCTAGATGAGCCGAGAGGGAGAGTAGGTGGTTAGGCGGAAACAAGAACGGTCAGAACAGTTGATATGCGTTCTCTTCTAGCGGAACAACATTCAGAAATGTGACAGGAATGGTCTTCTAAATAGCCATGTCTAAACGTTGTGTCGTCTGACATATTACTTACTTCAAACTATCGACTGAGAAAGAATTAGTTATCAAAGTTTATGATCATACGTGACAATTTTTCTGATACTTTCTCATGTACTTCAATTATCGATTGAGAAACTCTCAGCCATCAACATCATGTATATGATTGATCGGTAATCTATTTAAAAAAATCTAGAAACCGGAGCGATATGAGGAATGTGGGGAGCCAACATAGAGGGAGGAAACAAACCATTTGTTGTTGTTTTTATTTCGAATTCGATTGCTGTAAAGGACAGCCATTTTGTACAGAAACATTTTAAAAAATATGGTAGCAGTTACTGCATAGATTGTCAAAAATTGTTCGAAGAAACAAGGCAATTACTGCCATTGAATAGAGAATTGGTATATATTGAACTAACCTGAGAGAGGAGGAGGAGCGACTTAGAAGGTAGATGTAGTTGTTGATGATGGGAGACCATGGAGAGTGACGAGAACGAATGAAGATGGGAGATGGAGAGATGAGAACCTGAATAAAGATATTGTAATACGGTATTTAGATTAATCGATTTTTTGATAGATTAAGCCAGAAACCGACAAGAGTTTCGGTAGTCTATAGACGATATATCGGTCCTAACCATCTATCTATCTATCTATCTATCTATCTATCTATCCAGTATTATGTACTTTTATCTTACTACCCATTTTAAGCGTACCTTGGTTCAATAGAGAGCAGTTTGGGATGAGTCAGGTATTACGTCTGCTCATCCCCATCATGATTGGCCATCCAACATTGAAGGATATGATGAAGTAGATGAAAGAGATTGACATCTGGAATATTCTCTCTATTGCTCGTACCACTAGACCCCATGATACTCCTCTCTCCTGTATTCCCTTCGTCTACCGTTTATTGCTCATATGTACCGTACCTTGACAGAGTAGAGGTTGATATTGGATGAAACGTGTACAACGTTAGTCCATCCTTCATTATATATGTCGATTGATATCAATATCCTCCAAAAGATGTGTAAATTCACAATAAATTAATCAATGATAAAATTTACCGTTGTAGTGAAGACTCCTATACTTTTACTTCGTCCATCGTGGAGTATGGTCGAGTGATTTGGAGTACGGTAGCCGAGAGATAATCCAGATGATGCTGTAATAGGATAATTAATGGTATAATTTTATTTTATCTTGATCTTCTTTATATTTACCTTATCCATTCATTATTCTTATTCTGTGTGCATTATTCATTTTTCTCTCTCAGATTTCTCATCAACTGTTGTTGTCCTTCCACGATCAACAATCCCTTCTATTATCTTCATCAAAAATCGATAAAACAATCGATTTTCACACGTCGTTCTTCAATCATTCAATCAGTATTCATTTCTGTAAGTAAATCCTTTCGTGGTATTTAAGAATTAATATGTTATAGTTAATGGTACCTCGTGGAACGTTTTCTCAAATCCATTTCAATCGATTGATTGATTGATTTCAATCGATAATATACTGGGGGTTCATTACGGTATCTTCATACAGTATCATTTCGATACTGTATATATGTTAGAGCCTGGAAATGGTATAATGAGAATGAGTATAAATGATTCCTTATAACTTCAACTTTCAATAGATAAATAATACCTTTTAGCTCATAATTTCCTTTTAGATCAACTTCAATCTACAGTATTGATTGAGCGTCTCACAAAAAAATCGATAATTCTTCACTGCAAAGTACGGTTTAACGGTTACTGTAGTTTCCTTGGACTAAGAGATATCATACCTTATTTATTGTTCTTTTCAAATTTTTACTTTCTCATTTCAGAATAATCGATCGGTTGGTAATTGATTCGTTCTTCACTCATAACTATTTATTCGATGGTAATGTCTTTAATTGTAAGTATTATTTTTAAACAATTGTTCTGGGCAATTATTTCAAGAGTTGATCATTGATCTGTGAATTGAGAGTTGATCTTTGATCTGTGAATTGAGAGTTGATCTTTGATCTCTGTACATACCTGACATCATTGTCGTGATAGAATTGTCGTTAATCATTCTTCTTCTTCTTCAAATGTACAACATTTTCTCTTCTATGCGTGTCCTTGATAACACTATTGCCTCCTGTAAGAATGTGTTTAATATCTAAATGATCCGAGAGTTGAAGTCCTTTCCCCACTTTATCAAATACACTCGAAACACTAATTCACATAGTCAAGGAACGTCAAACCATTGATTTATTGGTCATCATTAAAGCCAATATAATATTCTCCATTAATCAATCCTAATTAATCAATAATTCTGTCTCACTTTTGATGATATTGGTGTAGATGCTATGCCTCTAGTCTATCATAATGAAGATGAGACGGTTCCAATATGTAATTCCTTTCCTCCTCAATACAGTATGACGATACTGTACGGTGATACAGTACTTAATGTAAGTTGCTCCATGTCGAAACTCTTATCTCGAGCTTAAACGATTATCGATTGATTCGTGATCTTTGATCTTTGATAGTTACTCTTACCAATATTTGCAACGTCTACAACTTCTCAATAAAACTCTTCACTATTTCATATTCAATATGAATGAGATCTTCTTGATTCATTCTGTCTCCTTCTCCTGTAAAGATCAAAGATCAAATGACCAAAAAATCATGCGATGCTATTTTCTATTTCACGACCAAGATCAAAGATCAAATTACATTGTACTCACGTGAAGATATTGTAGTAATTTCTTCGGTCTTCTCACCAATCTTGTGTAACGATGTCATATTTGGGAGTGCTTATTATTCACAGAGTGCCGTAGATTGAGGACATCCCTTTTCATAATATTCAGACAGGATATGTGTATTCTATAACAGAATAAACATGAGATCAAAGATGAACGTAAACAAGCAAATAGATGATCAATTAGTGTTTTGTATTGT
Source organism: Parapristionchus giblindavisi (assembly GCA_943737045.1). Lineage (NCBI taxonomy): Eukaryota > Metazoa > Nematoda > Chromadorea > Rhabditida > Diplogasteridae > Parapristionchus > Parapristionchus giblindavisi. The sequence goes on from CALSFV010000237.1 coordinate 765,858, forward strand.
ATAAGATATTTACCTAGTATTGTTTTATTTCCAGATCAAGGATGATCTATCTTCTTTCCAATGAGAGTCCATTTGGTGCAAGTACTTCCATCACCTCTATTTCACTTCAAATATATCTGTAAGTGAACAGATTAATCATTATTAGACGACAAAACCGTATGTTAGACAGTAACAATAGCGTAATGAATACCTTTTACAGGTGTGTACGGTAATAATGGTATGAGTCGATTGAATACATCTTCCTTGTTTTCATATATGATGAGATCTCTCATCTTCATTTATCGATTGAAATCCACTATGTATGCTCTTTTCATCTTGATTTATCGATCCATATCAATTCAATTCTGTATTGTTACTGTAATTATTTGTTATAGTCGATAAGAAATCAAAACTACAGTATACCTTTACACCGTAGATCATCCTTCTGGGAACCATCTTGATTGATGGATTAGCCTTGATTATATTGTATAGAGTAATACCATTAAGAATGTTCAAGAGTTATCTCTTGTATTCGTGTATATGTTTCACCTAAACAATTATCTTAATTAAATATATTTAGTTAATCATAATGAAATACAATAATAATAATTATTATTATTATTATTATGAAATTATTATTATTGTATACTTACATGAATATCAAAGATGGATGAAGGATTGATCTGAACCTTGTATTCACCATCCAGATATTCAGATATCTTGTTCTCCTACATCGAACAATTACAGTAATCAACATCCAATCAATCGATACTCTAATCTACAGTACGTGAAGCTCTTCAAGGAATGGAGGAGTATATCTTCCACGTAGTCATATATGAAGTGATCTTTCATCTTCATTTATCGATCGACATCAACTAGGTATAGTGTTTTCTTCTTGATTTATCGATCCATATCAATTCAATTCTGTATTGTTACTGTAATTATTTGACGTGTTATAGTCTCTTAGTACCTTATCATGAGTTGCTCTCTGTTAGCTTTCCTTTTATATATTACCGTAGTCTGTATATAGAGTACGGTAGGCAGAATAGCAGGTGGCAGTGTTGATTAGACAGACAAATCTGAATATGGCTTTAGAATATGCGATTATTGATTATCGCTTTGACTGTTTTCATCTTGATTTATCGATCCATATTTAGACTAACGCTTATTCAATGAATACCTTTTGAATACGATATCAGGACATATTGATTACGAAGACTCTTCAGGTCTTTCTTCAATCTATTCTTCAATATCGCGTTCTACATATATCGATCCTATTCAACATCATTCGGTATTATTTCTGCAATTATTTAAATAATTATTTATTTATTATTAATTATTTAGATTATTGTAAGAATATTGTGAATTGAAAGACTATGACAAATGACTGCTTCTGTTTCAGAAATCAATTGTTGTATATTGGATGAAGAAAGTAGAGATTTATACTAACCTTTATTCATTTGGAGATCAATCATTATCGATCTAATACTTGGTTAGTTCAACATAAAACTTCTATATTAATTGACAGAGGGCTCTGAAGTAATGAGATTACGGTATCGTCATAGCGAGATTCAGACTATTGATTAACTTTTCTCACCTTTTTCCTCCGCTCCGCAAAATAACAAAAACTTAACATATAACAATAACATATAAACGAAATATAACAATAGTTCATTGATTTCTCTCTGTAATGAATTATGGTGTGTTGATATTTTGAATCATACGTGGGCAACACTTGTCGCTTTTTTAGAATCAAATTGGATCATTTAAATATAATATAATTTTAAAAAAAAACATTTTGAGTGAACTTTGACTAATTCGGTGGGTTTTATTGCTAGCGACAATGCCGCCCACGTATGTAATCAATCGATAAGAAATCAAAACTACAGTATACCTTTACACCGTAGATCTTCGTTCTGGGAACCATCTTGATTGATGGATTAGCCTTGATTCTATTGTATAGAGTAATAACATGGAGAATGTTGAAGAGTTGTCTCTTGTATTCTTGAATATGCGCAGTTCCTTTGCACTGAACTTCTGCAAAAGATCAAAGATCAATATGATATTTAGCCATATTCGATGATTTACTTACATTATTATTAGTATATAGTACACCAGTGATTTTTCAACTTTGATTTCTATCCATAAGGCCATCAATATCCAATATATGGTGCAGGATTAGATGAAATCTGTAGAAATAATGTATATTATGATATTATGAGAGTAATTGGATCTGTGCATAATGGTCTCTCAATGGTTGATTAACGTCAAAATAGTTTGTGAAATCAAAGAGATCATTCAATTTTTAGTTCCTTTTATTTAAATAATATTCAGAATCAGTTTGTTGATTTCAGGTTTCATGTATCTCTCATCGAATCTTCACTCGTTCACAACTATAACGTACCTTATCTGCTTTATGATGAAGGATATATAGTATTGATGGAGACGATGATATCACACGGATAATCTTCACTTCGTTCTGTAAGTCATCCGATTATTGATTATTATTATTATTATTATTATTCTAAATCTCAATTACCTTAGATCAATGGTAGAATATGATAGAATTATGTTAGTGATGAGTGATTATGGTAGAATGAGTATCCTTGGACGGTGGGTACGTACGGTACGGTAGTACTGTAGTGGTAGTACTGTAGTGGTAGTACTGTAGTGGTAGTACGGTAGTGGTTGTACGGTAGTGGTAGTACGGTGGGGCGATCGACTACATTTCGACGGGGTGGAGGAGAGCCCGTTGTTGTATTCAGTCAATCGATCGAATGGCTACCGTATCCTGAAAAGAGGCATCATTTTATGATTATGGTATGAGATATTGAGAGAAATCTGAAGATTACAGAAGATGAGCATTGGTTGGTTTGTGTATACTAGTGATATTGACACACAAATGTGACTGTTTGTAAAGGATATCAGATCAAAGATCATACCTTGGGAGGTCTGATGGGGGTCCATCTTCTCCAATTGTCGCTCATTGGATACTTCTTTATCGAGAGATGATGAGTGGGCTACTGCTATGCAGGATTCAAGGGGGGACTTAATTAAAAGGATTGAAAGGGGACTTAATTAAAAGGATTGAAAGGGGACTTAATTAAAAGGATTGAAAGGGGACTTAAGAAAATGGATTGAAAGGGAACTTAAGAAAATGGATTCAAAGGGGACTTAAGAAAATGGATTGAAAGGGGACTTAAGAAAATGGATTCAAAGGGAACTTAAGAAAAAGGAGGATAGGAAAAGATAAATGGGATATATGACACTAGTTATGACACTAAGAGGGGATGTGGGGGATTGTACAGAGGGACATACTAATAGGAGGGAGAAACAAGGGGATAAGAAAATAAAGGAAAATAAAATATAATATGTACAATGGAGATATCTTTTTGGCTTTTGTGTCTTTTTTTAATTTTTTTGATTTTTTTTTTATTTTTTTCTAAGATATAAACAAAAAATAGCAAGAGAAAAAAATATATACAAAACGGAAATCTTTTTAGAGTTTTTTATTTTTTTATTTTTTTTCGATTTTTGTAATTTTTTAATATAAAATAATAAAGAATCTTAAAAAATGACACATGGTATGACATAAGTAAAGGGCATAGATATAAAATTAAATTGGAATGATGGCACAGAATATGGAGGGAGAGATAAAGAACAAAGAAGTAAGGAGGGTAATATGATAAATAAAAAATAATCTAATTCATATACAGAAACAAAAAGGGGGGGAGGGTGTAAGTGGCGCCATCTGAACTATTTTAAAAATTACAGAATGTTTCCTTGAATAAAATCATTTAGTGATCAAGCTACCGTAACTACAGAAAGAAAATTAACGAAAGAAATGAATCGGTCGCTATTTACTAGAGCTTTCACCATTCCTGGTTTCCTGAATCTTCCATATTTCGGCCTATCTCGATATCTTCTCTCTCTCTCTATACAGTATCTATCGATCGATATTGATTTTAATTGTTCAATTACAGTACCTCATCATTATCTCGGGAGATGGATGGATGAGAAGAGCTTATCATTCATCATCGATCGGATTGTGGACGAGCGATAAGGTGAAGAGTCGAAGATGGCTGTAATGGTAGGATATAGGGTTGATGATAGGGTCCACTATGTGATAGGTTAATGGTAAAGTCACAAATGATTACGGTAGACTACAAATACCAAAAGAAGATTAGTATTGTATCATTGTGCAGTATCTTTGGCACATCTTGCTCAGATAATTTAGCGAATCACATATTAAAATAAATCAATCAATAATCCTACTCTAGGGCCTGTTGCTTTCAGGTTTCAACTGCCCGCCAATACAATGGATATTGTAATGCCTATTGTGGATTTCATTGATTCACAGTATGAAGATGCTCGTAATGGTTATTTTCACCTACTTGTTGTGGTGGAGATGGAGTACGGTAGATTACGGTAGAGACGATGGAGTTACGGTAGTAGATACGGTCTAAAATGGATAATCATTCAATATTTGGCCGATATAAATAATTAGTTAACTGATGGTATTGATTGATAAGAATGATGAGATGATGTCATGGTTCATTATTCATCATTATTATATATTATTATTATAGTTATTATTATAATCACTTACATGGCGACGATGGATGGCGGCACGAGCGGAGGTCTTCATCTGAAATGTAAACTACAGTTAGTTTATGATAATACAGTAGCTTGATTACTATTTTGATTTATAATTACTGTAACAATCAATCAATAATAGCAGATTCTAATCATATAATTGATTCTATTTAGATTTTCAGCGTCTAGGTTGGTTTGTATTCTTTTTACAATTAAACTATAAGACATACCTGACTCAATGAAGCGAGAAGGTGTGAGCCAGAATCGCCACCCCCTCCGATAGTTGGCCAGCCCGTGCACTGAAAGTATTAATGAATTATTGATTTATTGATTGATTGAAAGAGCTAGAGCTAGAGCTGGAGCTGGAGCTAGATTGTTAGAGAGGGATTGAGATAAGATGAGAAAGGGATACTTACACCAATCGTCCATGGTATAACTCCATTGCCGCATTCCAATCGACTTTCACTCCTCCAGCACGAGCAGCAGATAATCTTCGGTGCAGATACTGAATATGATAATCATGATAACATGTGCGACTACGATATTAAGATGACCTCATATGTGATTACGGTATCAATATGACGTCATATATTACTACGGTATCTACACATTTGGGAGATGGATATAATGAATAAGACGAAGTATACATACCGCGAAGAATCTGTGCGCCGCGTCCACCATCTTGTTGAACTCATTGATGAGTTTATTAATCTCAGCGGCCAGTTGGAGATACTCACCCTCTGATATTCCGGGGTGGTGCATCAGAAGGGAGTAGGTGCGGATGAGCCCATTCTGCAAGAATATAGTTAGTGAGAGATACGGAGGGATAGGTAGAGGGAGAGAGGGAGGGGAGAGGTAGAGGGAGAGAGGGAGGGGAGAGGTAGAGGTGGAGGGAGGGGTAGAGGGGCAAGGAGGAGGATAAGATTGGGGAGATGTATATAGTAGTAATGAACTTACGAGGCTCCTCTTCTGTGCCTGCACGTGGGCGATGCCGGATCGATAGCCACTGTAGACTATGGGATCGGCATTGGCTCTGATCGACGTCATCGGGGCCGTAACACCCGTCTCATGGAGATCCTGCAGGGTGGAGAGGGCCTGGTCCCTGAATTGAGTGATAGATACAGTATGAATATGGATTACGGTAGAAATCAATTATAGGAATGGAGGACTTACTTCGTGGGCAAGGCGAGATCCTGTGAGGCTCCGATGAGAGGGGGAGGCATCACCACCACGGGCACAAGAGCTGGACCACCAGGCGTGCCAGGGGCCAGGGTCGGTGCAGGAGGCGTGGTGGGCGCTGTTGCAGGCACATTGGGCACTGCGGCGGGTGCGGCCTGAACAGCGGCTCCGGTCCCATCCTCTCCATCCTCTCCTTCCTCTGCTTCATCTCCTTCCTCTCCTTCCTCTCCATCAATGCCGTCCGCACTGCAATCATATCAGTTACAGTACAATTTGTGATGTTGGCACCATTCCAAGGTTTTGATCTCTCATTAATAGTCTCTAATACATGATATACTATGTATAATAGAATGTGGTACTGGACACTCTCAAATATAATACTCTTTGGTATGTCTCAATCATGGATATTAGATTACCATGATTATTCTTATAAAGTCTAGCTGATTAATTTGTTTTGTTATACTGATGGGAGTGATTGTGCAAGCACAATAAGGATAGTTCCAGATGATAATATATGAAAATGGTAGAGTAATGACTGACCCATCGTGGATTCCTCCAACGACGTCGACCACCTCCATCTCTTCCTCTTCGTCTCTGCAATCAAAGATATTACAATACAAGACATGGTCTTGGCACAGTGCCAATAAAACAATATCTATCTATAGTCTGACTCTCTAGTGTTTGTGTTCACATCATCATCATTCTTTTTCTCTAACATGATATGTGTTATCAGTGAGATATCTTTCAAATGACAGACTATTATTTGATTACGGAACCGACAAACGAATCTCTTTAATGTAAAATGATCTCGTCTATCTCAATGGAACCAGGAATGGTGCTTACTCTTGAGTTCTTGGCTCGGTCACGGTTGGGACCGGCTCCGGTGCGACTGCCTCAGGCTCCTGTGCTGCAGGGCGTGGCTCTGGCACGGTAGGCGAGGTCGAACGGCGACGCTTCATCCTGTACGAGAGAACATTACGGTAATTCCAAATATAATCTTGCTCTAAGGATACGGTAGTTATACATAATAGATTAGGGTACTGTAACTACTGTGCTTATCGATTGATTGTATACTTACAATGGGACAGGCGAAGTGAGGGCAGGGTTCTCCGTATCCATGATATCGTTGTCATCACTGTCCCCGTCGGCTCTTGCTCTGAGAATTATTGATTTATTGATTGTTATTAGTATATTTACAAGATTCTTCTTAACTATTGTATTATTCCCCTCCTAGTCAAGTTGTCAATTAAGTATTCCTCACCTTTCTACGCGATCCTCGTCTCTTCCTCGCTTTCTGAAATTCAAATTCATCAATATTAATGAATGATCTTTGATCATAGGATTTGGCAAAGAATTAGATCTAGTATTCATTCTGGTTTGTCGTATACGTGGCACACGTTCTTCACGTCAACAAAAGTCCGACATGTTACACTTGCCCGGAAGGTACACATTTCGTGACACAGTTACAAACATATTTTGGATGGTTTAGAGCATGCCTTTCATACCCTCACAATGTGAGGATCGACCCACTAAATATGCCTCGATTTTATGCGAAAGATTAAAATTTATGCGAAAATAACGATTTTTTCTAAATTGTCCAATAGTTTAAAGAAATTTATAGTTTGGAGTAGTCCTATATAAGCATGTAATACATACCTCTTCATAAGGCCCTTGAACCTTTCGAGGAGGTTCTTCTTCTCCTTCTTCTTCTCCTTCTTCTGAGGAAGAAGTACAGGGGAGAGGGCGCGTGCGGGAAGGCTGTAAAGATCAAAGATCACCTTTTGTATGATCCACAATAGTCTAGTCAAAGAAGAAAGATTGATTTATGAATTTGAGAGATCAATAGATCATTTAGATGAAATAAATAGATAATTGGGAGTACCGTAGAGGAGTGGCGACTTCGTATTGATGGTCTGTGGAGGTTGAAGGGCCGGCGGCACCATCAGAGATTTCTTCGTACGGGCCCGACTCATCTCTGGAGGTGGATGGGCCATCGACACCATCAGAGACTTCTTCGCACGGACCCGACTCATCTCTGGACGTGGATGGGCCAGCGGCACCACGAGTGACGGTTCTGCAAAGATCAAATTAACGTTAAAGTAATGGAAGAATGGTTTGGAAAGTAGGTTGTATTGGAAGAGAAACTATTTAAAAATCGAATATCTATAAACAAATTCGATCCAGTGTTTCGGTCATGGTCCTAGTCAAATATCAACCTTAGTAGGTAATTTATGCTTTACACTGCTAGTGATACGGTAGATAACTTACAGGTAGGCCGGCGATGATCCTTCTTGAGGGCGAGGTTGGGAGGGAGGACGGGCCATCGCCTTCAGCCTGTCGGCGGTGAGAACCTGCGCCGCCTCCGTCTCCTGAATCATACGGTATATTATTAAGAGACTACGGTAATTATCGATTTTATTAAGAGACTACGGTATAGTATTAAGAGACTACGGTAATTATCGATTTTATTAAGAGACTACGGTATAGTATTAAGAGACTACGGTAATTATCGATCTGATAGTCTTACCTCCTCCAGCCCTCGGACGTACCCCCACAGTGAGCGGAAGTACTCTGGAATCGGACGAGAGGTCACGATTCCATTCCGCACTCTGTGAATGACCGCCTGAAATGCACATTAATCAATAATACAATCATTATAGTTACAATGTCATTACTACAATGAGATATTGTTGATTGTCAGTGCCCATGTATGTATGTATCTCATACACGTCAATTTTTAAAATGTATTTATTGATCTTTGATCTCTGAAGCATACCTCTGCTCCTCGTAGATCGACGACGAGGTGTAGAGGCCTGGAGGGGTTCGGCACCGGCGTACTTTCTGGTTGCAGCAAGTACGCCGCGGTCACGAACCGCATCCGCCCCGTTGCCGTGAGGTACAGCGGAACGGCGGTGCCGGCTGAAAGTATTACGTTATTGATTAGTTTGAAAGGTCAGCAGATCATACTATAGATCAGATTGTGTGTATACAGCGTTTACTGTACATAGAGCGTTAGTGAACGGTGAATGCTGTGCATAGAGGACACAGTGTGATGAAATTGGATACTGTACACATAGCGGCATAAAGCATACGGTAGTTAACATAGTGAATACTGTATATAGAGCGGTATAGAGGATATGATAGTTAAGATAGTGAATACTATATGTAGAGCGGCATGTATGATACGGTGGTGGTGACATTGGAAACGGTACATGTAGCGGCATAAAGTATACGGTAGTTAAGATAGTCAATACTGTATGTAGAGCAGTACAAATAATGCGGTAGTGAGGACAAGAATGGATACTGTATAATGAAGTGTGACTGACAGAGAGACAGACAACAAGACGAGCTTTTATAGAATAAATCAATCAACAAATAAACTGTGAAATAATGTAAGCGGGCGATATTATTATGAATAATTATGTAAATTACATACCCTCCAGGTACGCCATCGCCTCTCCGACGACCTCGTTGTCGTTGGCCACCGTGGACCCGCTGCCGAACAGCTTCTTAATAGTTACAGTAAGATAAATGAATGGTAATGGCTACTGTAATCCATGTTACTGTAATCTATCGATCTATTAGTAAGGCATTTGTTGGAAGCTGCAGTGGAGCAAAAAGAACTGCACTTTTTATAGCAATGAGAAGCCAATAGAGGCCATAGAGTGAAATCATCAATACATGAATAAAGGATAATGAACATGAATAACGAAAGAACTCACGCGTAATAGCTGCACAGGGTCGTTGATAACTTGCATTCTTACTATGAAGCTTCGAATGAATTACCTTGAATGATAACAAACATTTTCATTAGGAAAACATCAAATCTTCTATTTGAAATGTGCGAAACTATGTGAAAACCCGTTTAAAAACAAGCGAAATATGAAAGAAGCAATATTGATTGATATTCAAATAAAGAAATGATTGGTATCCCTCTCTCCCCCTTTCTCTAACACTCTCTCCATTTGGGGGTACTCTCTTCCTATCTCTATGATTGATTTCCTCCCTCTTTCTCTAACACTCTCTTCATCTAGTGTTCTCTCTTCCTATCTCATTGACAGAAGGGATGTTCTTCCCTGCCATATTCCTCCCCTCTGGCTAGCGTCCCCTTCTTCCTTCTCTAATAGTCTACTATCATGTGCTTCATATTCGTGCAATTATCTTTGATATTTGGTCTTTGATCTTTGATCTTTTGATCTTTAAGCGCTTGCACTTCGTTTGCCCTCTGACAAAACCAGTGATTTTTTGTTTCATATTTGTATTTATGCATTAACGATATATTTACTTCAGGTGTATCTAGAACGAGAGTGAATCTAACTTATTGGTGCGCAAACCATGATGAAAGATGATACGGTAGAAGAAGATTATCGATTAATGACAACAACATTCATTGATTGATTGGAGAAGATGAAGGGAATCTAGCGAAGTTGGTATGTTTTTTATTGACGTAATAATAATAATTGAATAGTCGCAATATCTGTCTCATAGATTCCCTATTATGCTGATCTTTGATATTTGATCTTTGATCCCTCTCATTATTTCTCCATTACATACAATGTGCAGTTCTGATATAATGGATCAGATATGATTGGAAGCATTAAATATTTCATTCATTTCTCGATCTGTCTTACCAGTTTGCACTGTATTGATTGTTATGATCATTGAAATAGTAACCACATTGTTTATCTAACGATCTCTAGGGGAAATCGTAAATACTCTATATGTTAAAGTTGAAGCATCCATTCATTTCATCTACAGTATTATATCCTTATCATCTACCGTATGCCTTCTCTGTACAGTAGTCTTCATTCACAGTATCCCTCGTCCATTTCTCTCATTATGCTCTCTTCATTTTGTTCGCCAGTCTCTACAATACAAACTACAATGTCTCTCTATCCCCTTGTTCATTCCATCTCTTCCTATCTCATTGTCAGAAAGAGTCTACCTACCCTCTTTCACCCCTCTTGTCACTCTCCTATTCTTCCTTCTCCTTTATTCTACTGTCATATGTTTCATATTCATGCAATTCTCCTCGATATTTGGTCTTTGATCTTTGATCTTTGGTCTTTAGACTACCTTATAGTTAGACGAGGAATAATATAGCAAACACTCTTCATTTCGTGTATTCTCTAATCGCTTCCTATCTCAGAGAGTCTTCTCCACCTCTGGTCGTTTTGCCTTCTATCTTATTCTATTGTCATATCATCTACTGTTTCATACTTGTCCAATACTCACTGATATTTGGTCTTTGATCTTTGATATTTATTCACTTGCACTCCGTTTGCACTCAGCTTGAAGCCGCTGGTTGATTGTTTCATAACTGTATTTATTTACTAGTTATATGTTTACGTCAGGTCTACTCTAACATCAGTAACTCTAACTAATGAACTGATGAACCATGATGATAGTGGATATGGTAGAAGAAGATTATCGATCGATGTCAATAATGTATTGATTGAATGGGTAAGATGAAGAAAGTCTAACGAAATAGGTCATTGACTGATACATTTATTGAATCGCTGAAATAGTATCTGTCTGATATCTTACCTAATATTCTGATCTTTGATCTTTGATCTTTGATCACTCTCATTATTTCTCCGTTAGATAGTCTTCATTCACAGTAACCCTCGTCCATTTCTCTCATCATACTCTCTTCATTTTGGTCACCAAGTCTCTTGAATACAAACTACAATGTCCCCTTCTTCATGTCCTCACTTCCTATCTCATTGTAGGAAAAAGTCTGAGACTGAGACTACTATCCACCCTCTTTCACCCCTGTTGCCACTCTCCTCTTCTTTCTTCTCTTATAGTCTACTATCATGTGCTTCATATTCGTGCAATTCTCTTTGATATTTGGTCTTTGATCTTTGATCCCTCTCATTATTTCTCGATTAGATACAATGTAGTACTGATATAATGGATCAGATATGATTGGAAGCATTAAATATTTCATTCATTTCTCGATCTGTCTTACCAGTTTGCACTGTATTGATTGTTATGATCATTGAAATAGTAACCACATTGTTTATCTAACGATCTCTAGGGGAAATCGTAAATACTCTATATGTTAAAGTTGAAGCATCCATTCATTTCATCAACAGTATTATATCCATATCATTTACCGTATGCCTTCTCTGTACAGTAGTCTTCATTCACAGTATCCCTCGTTCATTTCTCTCATTATACTCTCTTCATTTTGTTCACCAAGTCTCTACAATACAAACTACAATGTCTCTCTATCCCCTTGTTCATTCCATCTCTTCCTATCTCATTGTCAGAAAGAGTCTACCTACCCTCTTTCACCCCTCTTGTCACTCTCCTATTCTTCCTTCTCCTTTATTCTACTGTCATATGTTTCATATTCATGCAATTCTCTTCGATATTTGGTCTTTGATCTTTGATATTTGGTCTTTAGACTACCTTATAGTTAGACGAGGAATAATATAGCAAACACTCTTCATTTCGTGTATTCTCTAATCGCTTCCTATCTCAGAGAGTCTTCTCCACCTCTGGTCGTTTTGCCTTCTATCTTATTCTATTGTCATATCATCTACTGTTTCATACTTGTCCAATACTCACTGATATTTGGTCTTTGATCTTTGATATTTATTCACTTGCACTCCGTTTGCACTCAGCTTGAAGCCGCTGGTTGATTGTTTCATAACTGTATTTATTTACTAGTTATATGTTTACGTCAGGTCTACTCTAACATCAGTAACTCTAACTAATGAACTGATGAACCATGATGATAGTGGATATGGTAGAAGAAGATTATCGATCGATGTCAATAATGTATTGATTGAATGGGTAAGATGAAGAAAGTCTAACGAAATAGGTCATTGACTGATGCATTTATTGAATCGCTGAAATAGTATCTGTCTGATATCTTACCTAATATTCTGATCTTTGATCTTTGATCTTTGATCACTCTCATTATTTCTCCGTTAGATAGTCTTCATTCACAGTAACCCTCGTCCATTTCTCTCATCATACTCTCTTCATTTTGGTCACCAAGTCTCTTGAATACAAACTACAATGTCCCCTTCTTCATGTCCTCTCTTCCTATCTCATTGTAGGAAAAAGTCTGAGACTGAGACTACTATCCACCCTCTTTCACCCCTGTTGCCACTCTCCTCTTCTTTCTTCTCTTATAGTCTACTATCATGTGCTTCATATTCGTGCAATTCTCTTTGATATTTGGTCTTTGATCTTTGATCCCTCTCATTATTTCTCGATTAGATACAATGTAGTACTGATATAATGGATCAGATATGATTGGAAGCATTAAATATTTCATTCATTTCTCGATCTGTCTTACCAGTTTGCACTGTATTGATTGTTATGATCATTGAAATAGTAACCACATTGTTTATCTAACGATCTCTAGGGGAAATCGTAAATACTCTATATGTTAAAGTTGAAGCATCCATTCATTTCATCAACAGTATTATATCCATATCATTTACCGTATGCCTTCTCTGTACAGTAGTCTTCATTCACAGTATCCCTCGTTCATTTCTCTCATTATACTCTCTTCATTTTGTTCACCAAGTCTCTACAATACAAACTACAATGTCTCTCTATCCCCTTGTTCATTCCATCTCTTCCTATCTCATTGTCAGAAAGAGTCTACCTACCCTCTTTCACCCCTCTTGTCACTCTCCTATTCTTCCTTCTCCTTTATTCTACTGTCATATGTTTCATATTCATGCAATTCTCTTCGATATTTGGTCTTTGATCTTTGATCTTTGGTCTTTAGACTACCTTATAGTTAGACGAGGAATAATATAGCAAACACTCTTCATTTCGTGTAATCTCTAATCGCTTCCTATCTCAGAGAGTCTTCTCCACCTCTGGTCGTTTTGCCTTCTATCTTATTCTATTGTCATATCATCTACTGTTTCATACTTGTCCAATACTCACTGATATTTGGTCTTTGATCTTTGATATTTATTCACTTGCACTCCGTTTGCACTCAGCTTGAAGCCGCTGGTTGATTGTTTCATAACTGTATTTATTTACTAGTTATATGTTTACGTCAGGTCTACTCTAACATCAGTAACTCTAACTAATGAACTGATGAACCATGATGATAGTGGATATGGTAGAAGAAGATTATCGATCGATGTCAATAATGTATTGATTGAATGGGTAAGATGAAGAAAGTCTAACGAAATAGGTCATTGACTGATGCATTTATTGAATCGCTGAAATAGTATCTGTCTGATATCTTACCTAATATTCTGATCTTTGATCTTTGATCTTTGATCACTCTCATTATTTCTCCGTTAGATAGTCTTCATTCACAGTAACCCTCGTCCATTTCTCTCATCATACTCTCTTCATTTTGGTCACCAAGTCTCTTGAATACAAACTACAATGTCCCCTTCTTCATGTCCTCTCTTCCTATCTCATTGTAGGAAAAAGTCTGAGACTGAGACTACTATCCACCCTCTTTCACCCCTGTTGCCACTCTCCTCTTCTTTCTTCTCTTATAGTCTACTATCATGTGCTTCATATTCGTGCAATTCTCTTTGATATTTGGTCTTTGATCTTTGATCCCTCTCATTATTTCTCGATTAGATACAATGTAGTACTGATATAATGGATCAGATATGATTGGAAGCATTAAATATTTCATTCATTTCTCGATCTGTCTTACCAGTTTGCACTGTATTGATTGTTATGATCATTGAAATAGTAACCACATTGTTTATCTAACGATCTCTAGGGGAAATCGTAAATACTCTATATGTTAAAGTTGAAGCATCCATTCATTTCATCAACAGTATTATATCCATATCATTTACCGTATGCCTTCTCTGTACAGTAGTCTTCATTCACAGTATCCCTCGTTCATTTCTCTCATTATACTCTCTTCATTTTGTTCACCAAGTCTCTACAATACAAACTACAATGTCTCTCTATCCCCTTGTTCATTCCATCTCTTCCTATCTCATTGTCAGAAAGAGTCTACCTACCCTCTTTCACCCCTCTTGTCACTCTCCTATTCTTCCTTCTCCTTTATTCTACTGTCATATGTTTCATATTCATGCAATTCTCTTCGATATTTGGTCTTTGATCTTTGATCTTTGGTCTTTAGACTACCTTATAGTTAGACGAGGAATAATATAGCAAACACTCTTCATTTCGTGTAATCTCTAATCGCTTCCTATCTCAGAGAGTCTTCTCCACCTCTGGTCGTTTTGCCTTCTATCTTATTCTATTGTCATATCATCTACTGTTTCATACTTGTCCAATACTCACTGATATTTGGTCTTTGATCTTTGATATTTATTCACTTGCACTCCGTTTGCACTCAGCTTGAAGCCGCTGGTTGATTGTTTCATAACTGTATTTATTTACTAGTTATATGTTTACGTCAGGTCTACTCTAACATCAGTAACTCTAACTAATGAACTGATGAACCATGATGATAGTGGATATGGTAGAAGAAGATTATCGATCGATGTCAATAATGTATTGATTGAATGGGTAAGATGAAGAAAGTCTAACGAAATAGGTCATTGACTGATGCATTTATTGAATCGCTGAAATAGTATCTGTCTGATATCTTACCTAATATTCTGATCTTTGATCTTTGATCTTTGATCACTCTCATTATTTCTCCGTTAGATAGTCTTCATTCACAGTAACCCTCGTCCATTTCTCTCATCATACTCTCTTCATTTTGGTCACCAAGTCTCTTGAATACAAACTACAATGTCCCCTTCTTCATGTCCTCTCTTCCTATCTCATTGTAGGAAAAAGTCTGAGACTGAGACTACTATCCACCCTCTTTCACCCCTGTTGCCACTCTCCTCTTCTTTCTTCTCTTATAGTCTACTATCATGTGCTTCATATTCGTGCAATTCTCTTTGATATTTGGTCTTTGATCTTTGATCCCTCTCATTATTTCTCGATTAGATACAATGTAGTACTGATATAATGGATCAGATATGATTGGAAGCATTAAATATTTCATTCATTTCTCGATCTGTCTTACCAGTTTGCACTGTATTGATTGTTATGATCATTGAAATAGTAACCACATTGTTTATCTAACGATCTCTAGGGGAAATCGTAAATACTCTATATGTTAAAGTTGAAGCATCCATTCATTTCATCAACAGTATTATATCCATATCATTTACCGTATGCCTTCTCTGTACAGTAGTCTTCATTCACAGTATCCCTCGTTCATTTCTCTCATTATACTCTCTTCATTTTGTTCACCAAGTCTCTACAATACAAACTACAATGTCTCTCTATCCCCTTGTTCATTCCATCTCTTCCTATCTCATTGTCAGAAAGAGTCTACCTACCCTCTTTCACCCCTCTTGTCACTCTCCTATTCTTCCTTCTCCTTTATTCTACTGTCATATGTTTCATATTCATGCAATTCTCTTCGATATTTGGTCTTTGATCTTTGATCTTTGGTCTTTAGACTACCTTATAGTTAGACGAGGAATAATATAGCAAACACTCTTCATTTCGTGTAATCTCTAATCGCTTCCTATCTCAGAGAGTCTTCTCCACCTCTGGTCGTTTTGCCTTCTATCTTATTCTATTGTCATATCATCTACTGTTTCATACTTGTCCAATACTCACTGATATTTGGTCTTTGATCTTTGATATTTATTCACTTGCACTCCGTTTGCACTCAGCTTGAAGCCGCTGGTTGATTGTTTCATAACTGTATTTATTTACTAGTTATATGTTTACGTCAGGTCTACTCTAACATCAGTAACTCTAACTAATGAACTGATGAACCATGATGATAGTGGATATGGTAGAAGAAGATTATCGATCGATGTCAATAATGTATTGATTGAATGGGTAAGATGAAGAAAGTCTAACGAAATAGGTCATTGACTGATGCATTTATTGAATCGCTGAAATAGTATCTGTCTGATATCTTACCTAATATTCTGATCTTTGATCTTTGATCTTTGATCACTCTCATTATTTCTCCGTTAGATAGTCTTCATTCACAGTAACCCTCGTCCATTTCTCTCATCATACTCTCTTCATTTTGGTCACCAAGTCTCTTGAATACAAACTACAATGTCCCCTTCTTCATGTCCTCTCTTCCTATCTCATTGTAGGAAAAAGTCTGAGACTGAGACTACTATCCACCCTCTTTCACCCCTGTTGCCACTCTCCTCTTCTTTCTTCTCTTATAGTCTACTATCATGTGCTTCATATTCGTGCAATTCTCTTTGATATTTGGTCTTTGATCTTTGATCCCTCTCATTATTTCTCGATTAGATACAATGTAGTACTGATATAATGGATCAGATATGATTGGAAGCATTAAATATTTCATTCATTTCTCGATCTGTCTTACCAGTTTGCACTGTATTGATTGTTATGATCATTGAAATAGTAACCACATTGTTTATCTAACGATCTCTAGGGGAAATCGTAAATACTCTATATGTTAAAGTTGAAGCATCCATTCATTTCATCAACAGTATTATATCCATATCATTTACCGTATGCCTTCTCTGTACAGTAGTCTTCATTCACAGTATCCCTCGTTCATTTCTCTCATTATACTCTCTTCATTTTGTTCACCAAGTCTCTACAATACAAACTACAATGTCTCTCTATCCCCTTGTTCATTCCATCTCTTCCTATCTCATTGTCAGAAAGAGTCTACCTACCCTCTTTCACCCCTCTTGTCACTCTCCTATTCTTCCTTCTCCTTTATTCTACTGTCATATGTTTCATATTCATGCAATTCTCCTCGATATTTGGTCTTTGATCTTTGATATTTGGTCTTTAGACTACCTTATAGTTAGACGAGGAATAATATAGCAAACACTCTTCATTTCGTGTACTCTCTAATCGCTTCCCATCTCAGAGAGTCTTCTCCACCTCTGGTCGTTTGCCTTCTATATTATTCTATTGTCATATCATCTACTGTTTCATACTTGTCCAATACTCACTGATATTTGGTCTTTGATCTTTGATATTTATTCACTTGCACTCCGTTTGCACTCAGCTTGAAGCCGCTGGTTGATTGTTTCATAACTGTATTTATTTACTAGTTATGTGTTTACGTCAGGTCTACTCTAACGTCCGTGAATCTAACTGATGAACTGATGAACCATGATGATAGTGGATATGGTAGAAGAAGATTATCGATCGATGTCAATAATGTATTGATTGAATGGCGAACATGAAGAAAGTCTAACGAAATAGGTCATTGACTGATGCATTTATTGAATAGCTAAAATAGTATCTGTCTGACATCTTGCCCAATATTCTGATCTTTGATCTTTAATCTTTGAACCCTCTCATTATTTCTCGATTAGATACAATGTGTAGTACTGATATAATGGATCAGATATGATTGAAATCATTAAATATTTCATTCATTTCTCGATCTGTCTTACCAGTTTGCACTGTATTGATTGTTATGATCATTGAAATAGTAACCACATTGTTTATCTAACGATCTGTAGCGGAAACTATAACCACTATATACGTTATACCTACGTTGGAGGATTCGTGTAAAAGCGTCTCCATGGGTCACAGAACAACGGAAAGATTAAAGATCAGTGACTACTATTAAATTACTAGAAGATCAAAGATTTGAGAAATCAAAGTCAAGCGATTTCTTATGTGGATACATTCGTAGAGATTCATCAAGTACAACATAAAAATAAATTGATTTTTATCCTCTAACAAACGTATAATACAAGTTTACAAACATTATTGACAATCAATAAATATATACTCTTGCAGATAGTATACTATCACATTATGAATTAACCCGTGAGCCAATCAATAAACACAACAAATCAATCGATAATCGTCTATTTCGAAGTCTTTCCTTGGATTTGAATGTGGAACTTGACTTGAGGCAGTGTGTCAACGGTCGTTGTTACCTATAAATCATTAAATTACGGTGCAAATGGTAGCTATCGATTGAATCGATTGAATATAGTACCGTACTCACCACAGCATTGATCGATAATGAAGCGAGTGCTCCACGGACTAAACCACATGGAAAGGCGAGGAATGATGATGCCTAAGGTACGGTAATCAATCAATAATCTCACACGAATCTACCGTATACCTTGTCGAGATAGGACGAATCACCCGCGAATGGCGCCACGGTGATGAAGTGATTGTCGTGCATGACGTAGACGCCCTGACAATATCAGTCAATCAATAGAAGTATAGGGTTGCTATCGATAGATATGAACAAATTGATAGATTGAATCGATAGATGCATAATAGCTATTATTCTAGATAAATTTGGCGTTACTTCAACTTTTCTACAAACTTCTCATTACGGTGAAGTTAGACTACGGTAAGTATGGCCACAAACTACCGTACCTGATGATTGGTTCGGAGATTGTCGACCTGCTTGCCGAAGCAGTTGTTCCACAGTTCCTTGCAGATGAACTTCATCACCTGACAATAAGAGAACCTACTCATCCATTGTGAACATTCAATCATTCTCATTCAAAAATAGTCTATTTGAATAAATACCAAACGCTGTTCACCCAGATGCTATTATCATCCGAATGTAAAATACAAATCTAAGTTACACAATTTAAAGGCACACCCAAGTTAATTTTACTCTCCGCATTGTCAATAATCTCAGACAAAGAAAGCGAGATAGTATGGATAGAGCGGAGAGTTTAAAATAGGCTTTGGGTGTCGCTTTAAGAGATTGATCATTATGAATAACTCGCCTCCAATTCCGTAGCCAGTCTTGGTACATCTCTCGACACCTTCTCACCCATTACGTATCCCACTCGGAATCCAATCCCTTCTAGATAGGTGACGGCATTGTGCTGAATAGGAAGAGATTAAAGATCAACATGGGAATTGCTCAATTGGAAAGTCAAAGATCAAAGGTCAAACTACAAACCTGAGCAAAGGCGCGCGTCACCAGCTTCTCGTCCTCGAGGCCGTAATCGAGCAACTGAAGGAAAATAAATCATTAAAGAAATACCCAAGAAATTAACCGAAGTCTGCATTCAGAACTAACCAAGAATCTCCATCCAGAGTTACCCAATAAATTCTCCAATATTCCAAATTCTCCGCTCTTCCAACACTTTATCGATTTGATTATAACAGCCAAAGAGTCCACATTCAAACCACCACTTTCACATCGAATCCGAACTAGACATCCACTCATACCTTATAACAACCGACAAAGATATAATACCCAATCAATAACCGAGACTACCATACCGTCTTCCTATCCTCCTCACGCTGTTTGCCTCTCTCATCCGCGTACAGTACCATCTCCGCATGGAGTAGCTCAAAGGGCAGAGCGGTCCCGGCAAAGGTCATCTGGATACTGTACCTATTGATTGATTGATTGACCGGCTACCGTAACTCATAAGTCTTCCACGGAGGTATTCTTCGAGCATTAAACTCGTATTCAACATATAAATTCAATTTATCTTAGGTCACGACACAATATGAAATTGTCGCCATACATTGCGAGCATGAACGAGATATGGTAGAAGTGATCGATACGCAATGGATACAGATTATCAATTATTAACAAAAAAGGGGAAATGTGCTTCAGAATATTTCAAAGAGAGATCTGTGTATTATACGAGATTATTAAAGGACAAATGCTATGCACTTTAGAAATAGAACGAAGACTATCGACGTATACAGTACTACAGGTAAAGTTGCTGAATAAAGCTGACCGAATCAATCAATAAAATGTACAATACGAAGAGGCAGAGAATACGGTGCTTAACAAACAACGAATGTGATTATCGATTGGATATACATACAGACAAAAAGGTTGAGAGCTATTCATTCATTGGAATGAAAAAGTATTAAAAGAAAGGCAAAAATTGCATTATTACATGAATTTAATCGATAAACTACAGTATGCTCTGATCTATCAAGCACTATAGCGATCAATGATCAATTTTTTGTCTTCGGAACATTATCGATTTCTCCCTCATCATCAGTTTCATAGAAGGAATCATCGGACGCGTAGCCCTCCTTCTGACCGTACTTGGCACGCTGAAATCAAAATACTAAATACAACTATTATCTACTATAATTCCAGCAAAAAGTGTATTGAACTTTCAACAACGTCACAAGAAAAGGCACTGTAGTATTTACTTTGTGACATGATCTACTGATAAATCGATCAATCGAAAAAAATCGATCGATAACAGATCAATCGATAAATGGACTCACTCCTCTCTCGATCCTTTGACTTTTAACAGCTGCCATATTCTCCTTCTGACTCTTCTGATCTTCGGTCTTCGTATCTTCAAATTCAACTCTTCTCATTGAATTATTCATTGATCGTTGTTCAATTCTACATCGGGGAGTCGATGATGATGATGAAGGAGTGGAGACATTGAGAGACTGAACACCCACCAGAGGAGATAACGAATGATTGGATCTGAATGGAATCAATTATTGTTTAGAGATAAAATCGTGTCCTGTGCCCATTCTGGATTCCGCGTCGAGCTGTGATGATTCGCCTTCGGTAGTCGTGTCTGCGACTACTTTGGGTTTTTGGGATTTCGCAATTGGTGATGTTTCCGTACCGCGAAATTATGAGGGAAACGATAAAGGAATGTCCATCCCCGCGCGGTTTAATAGGCGGGATCGGAATCGCTTTATATGTATCATCCACCAGACATGGTGAGAATTGCGCTAGAGCATAAGTAGATCGTTTGAATAAGATCTCTTATTCTCACGTACTCTTTCGATAGATCTCCGTGTTCATCTTGATCTCTATTAAGTCTAAATCGAGAGATATCACAAAAAGTAACAAATGCCCCCCGAAAACAGACAGCTGTTCGTACTCTTTTCTCTATCTCTTTCACTACTCAACGAACATCCTCAATTCATCCCCGAAAGCATCCATTTCAATGATCACTTTGCACTGGGAAAACATGTGAACTTATGGCGTACCCAGAGGTATAGATAGAAAAATCACGGGCCACCGCTCAACACATTAATGAGAATATGAAATGAAGGGGCTTAATTTAATTTAAATTTAATCTAATATAAGTTAATTTTAATTTGCATATTTTCCTTTGCCCATAACATCAATAGTTAAGCATTTCCATTATAATATTTCATATTCTGTAAATTTACTGTATCCATTTCTTTTGTCAAACAATGTCTCTGTGAGAGTGATAAGTACAACAATTTGAACTTTTTATTCCCCGTTCAATTTAAATAAATATAAAAGAGTATATCCGGTATAGCATAGTTTGGCATAGTTCAGATCGTTAGTAACTGCATTTGAGAGCACAATGAATCTAAAGTGTAAGAAAAAATGTACAATTATTTGATTATTTCAGATTAGCTACCAGTTTCGAATATATTTGTTGTTGCACTGTGGCTACAAACTACACTATTATACAGATTGCTACATCATTTACAACACGATAAATCAAATCCGATCAGACCCCTATTTGAACATTTTCACTATCTGTCGAACACTATCGGATTGTTGATAGTAATTGTCTAGACAATCAGGTACAGAGATCATTAAATGATAATAAGTTGAAACTGATATTTAGTGTGACTACAGTACTCCACGCCTGTTTGATAATCATGACGTTCTAGTGCGAGAAACAATTACGATTTGATAAGAACGATAGTATGACAATGGGAATGATTTTTAGTATGGACTTTCGACCGAACTTGGAATCCGTCAATAATAACACCTCCTTTTGATGGAACCGGGGGCTATAATGATAGTTAGATGATATGAGAACTCCTTGAGATATCGAGCATGAATCCTTTTGTAGGACTTTGATTAGAAGATTCATAAGATGATTCGTAGCCGATAAAGCACATCTAGAATAGTTTATACTCTATCAGGGGTCAATTGATGTGGTCAGATTTTGTAGTGCACAATGTAGTTCGAGAGTGGAATGAACCAGAGTGTAATACACATTGTGTATAATGGAGAATTACAAGTGGTGATTCTCAGAGGTTTTAATCAGTCTATATGGATAAATCTGAGATATGATTCTGATAAAACTACACAGAATCTGTTGAATGAATTACTCACCTCACACACATCTTCAACATAAAATGGTTGACAATCATTGGATGAATCAGGTACTAATATAGTTGAATCAATATACTCCAGAGAATCAGTAGATGGATAATATCGTGTCTGTAAAGATCAAAGATCAATTTCTACAATTTAGAAAACTCTTACTCTTCCGTTAAACTGAATCCTCTCTTCAGTCGTTTCACTTGAGCGAATAACTACGGAAAATGTCATGTTGACCCAGTGTATTTCATCACTGAAATCGGTTTATTTGATCATATGATCATCCATTTCATATTTCATTGCTTACATATTATTGATCGTGTATATTTGTGTTTCGTCATCAGAATGAATAGAAGGCTCAAAGGCAATGATGCATTGTTGTTCCAATGAACGTTTGGAAAATATTGACAGGAGACGTTTGTTGAGAGTGGGACTAAAGAGTAAAAACATAGTTTCAATTTGGTTGAGATGATAAGATACCTATGAATGATTCGTAATGAATCAGTCATCATACATAGACATTCACTCAATGGAATTCCTATTGTGGAACATTCTCTATATTCGTTTATTGAACTACCGAATAGGGATTCTGATGGTTTCTTCAAATATTCCATGTTTTCCAATTCTCACACTACAATACAAACTTACATCACCTTCTCTGATATATCTATTGAAATCATTGGAAATCAGTTGATTCAATGTATCACGAATGTCATTTGTTGAAAGTAATCTGAAGAACATATTCAATGCTATTCTGCAATTTTGTTTTCAAAAACTCATAAAGATTTTTCATTGAAAAATCTAAAACGAAATGGCGCAAAAATTAGTGTGAGGTTTGTTTGCCGAAGCGACAGCTATTCAACAAGATCTTGATGGGCACATTTTGGGCCAAACTAAATCGGAAAATATAATGCTGGTTAGGGCGCGATTGGTTGTTTGCATGTACAGCGAGCGTTGTTAGTGCTAGTTGCAGTTATTCTTGTGTAGTTTTTCGTTCCTGTGCACAATTATTCATGTATTATAATGTTCTTATCAACATACACATTCATATTTGAAGCCATGAGTGAGAATGGATAGTTATTTTCTCTTTTGAATGTTGGAGGCAGCCAGATTGATAAGAATGGAGATCTTTCTTCTATATATCGTCTGGATGGTGAAGATGAATCGCTAAATAATCGATTATTCATTGGTTTATTAATTTATTTTATCAGCACCTTTTGCCTGAACCAGAAAGAATAACGAGAGATGTCGTTTCTGAGGCTGAACTGTCAAGGAAATCTTTCAAGGCCTTCCTGAAAGTATAGATAGTTAGATATGTTCCCTCAGGGAAGACTTCTTTTCTTGTTTTTTCTTAGTCTGAAAGCAAAAGGACAATGAAAAGATATTAGGTGAATTCATAAGTAACGCTCGTTTTTTTTGTCCCAACTTCAGTCGCCTCGTTCTTGCTCTGTCCTTATTGCCATGTTTTTTTGTTGTTTAAACTAGATAGGCTGCCCCTCGAATATCCTCCGGTTGTTTTCGATTCACTTCCCGCGTGTCCTCCAGGCGAAAAAACCGCACAATTTCGCCCCGACGGAATTTACATTCGCAACGTTATTTTATTCCTCTTCCTCTCCGGCTTGAAACGCCCTGACTTCCAACCTCGCCTAGCAGAGGTGTACCCCTCACATGTGCCTCACACATGTGCCTGTTATAACACCGATGAGAAAGCGGGTCGTCAAATTCGGGAAACAGGACTTTTTCATCGAAGATGAAGACCAACCCAGTTGAACCGTGGATGTGGGTCTCGATCGATTGCTCCAAGAGGAAGAGGCTGATCCGTATCCCGATACCGGTGATATTGCAATGGCACTTGGGGTCAGCCAGAGCACTGTGGTGCATGGCCTTCACACTCTCTGAAATAAGTGAAAATAGGGAAGGTGTCTACCCCACGTCCTAGCCGACTACGACAAGGATCGTCGACTGGATATAGGGTGATGTAAACAATAAATTGTGGCAAACTTGTGCTTTTTGCAGGTGCGTGACAAGGATTGACAACTTTATCGCACCCAATTGCAGTCAGACATCAAATTTAATACAGATTGTTGTCAATGTGTCTAATAAATATTTGTGGTTGCAATTAATGAATGAACTGTTGACAGACAAGAAAAATGAGGATGATACAAGTCATGACCAGAGAAATGTGCTTTTTTCAGACAACAAAAAATCTTCTTTTTGATGTCAATCGATTCTTGCCTTCTCATTGACATCAAAACGAATATTTTTTGTTGTCTGAATAGAAAGAAGCACATTTCTCTAGTCATTCCATTTTTTGGTGCATTTTCATATCCTCATAATAATGAGGACGATAGTTCATTAGTCAAAGCGGCGCACCTCAGACAGGTTTGGTGACACGGCGGAGAGTGTGACAGAGAGAATCATTTGATGCCATCTCGCACGCAAACCCTCTCTAATGCAGCCCACCAAACCCGCCTGGCATCCGCCTCGCCCGCTTTATAAGTTGGAAAACGTGATTAGCCATTCATTGTTGCCGCGCTATTACAGAGGCTGAACTAATGTTTTCTGACATGTATCATCCTCAGTTTTCTTGTCTGTCTACAAAATAGCCACTATCTGTTGCCACATTTATTTATTTCATACATTGACTACAATCGTTCTACTTTTTGAAGTCTGACAACGAATTTCTCCGATAAAGTTGTCAATCGTTTGCCGTTGTCACACACCTGCAAAAAGCACAAGTTTGCCAAAATTTATTGTTTACATCGCCCTATATGGCAAAGACTTTTCTAACTCTACGTCGCCGGCATGTTTGGCTGGTCAACGTTATAACCGGTGATGAAAAGTGGGTGTCCTACGATTACAAAGAGCCAATGTGACTGTGGTTCGGTGAGCGCGAATAGCGAGCAGATGTCCCAAAACCCGATTTTCACCGCCAAAAAGTGATGTTGAGAATCTGGTATTCGGTACGGGGAGTCGAGTACTGGGAACTCTTCCCCGAGGGTACGACTGTCACGACACATGTCTACTCTCTTCAGCTGCGACTCCACCTCAAACAATCACGCGGGAAGGACACTCGTATCTAATTTCAACATGACAACGCTCGAGCCCATACCAAAAGAACGACCCAGGCTGAGCTAACGGGATATGACTGAACTCTACTCCCCCACCCTCCGTATTCACCCGACGTTGCCGACTATGGTTGTCACCTCTTCGCGGCGCTCCATCACTTCCTCAAAGGACAAAGCTTCAAATACCGAACCACTATCCATACCGTACTCGACACCTATTTCCGGAATTTGCCCCAGTGCTTTTATCACGAAGAAATCCACAAACTGCCGGGTAGAAGGCAGAAGGTGACCGATAAGAATGGAAAATATTTCTAGAATTCTCCGTGCTTTATTAAATTTTTGTGACAATTTTTTTGGAAAGCGAAAAACGAGCGTTACTTATGAATTCACCTAATAATTGAACGATCTCTGATTGTTACCTGAATAAAACATCGATAGTTCTCATTATAAATTGATCTTCGAAGTTGAGAGACGTTATTCGATTCAATGACAAATGAGGAGATTTTCCGAGTATTTCAGAGAACTTCGTCATTTTATCCAGAACCGATCCCACTTTTGCCTACAAAATATTTTCCTTTCGAAAATTCTAACCTTTTCAAACCTCTCCCGAGTTTATACAATAATCACTTTGATGATGAAAATGATTAAATATATGATAAGGTCTAAGATCAATATCTAATTCTTTTGAAGATACTATTGATTTAACATTTGAAGAAACTTCTTCATTCAGCATTATGGTCATATTCTGATCTGAATTAGTCTATGCCTATATTTCATTTTAAATAAAATCAACCTTTCGCTAAACGAAGTAGTGATTCACTTCCTGTACCTTCTGATAGCATCGTAAGAATGTTAAACTTTGAATAATTTGAAATCTACAATTTGCATTTTAATTCACTTGTTATTATTTATTGGGAAATTGAAAAAAAAGAAAGTGAAAAAACTCTTTAGTTGTGAAATTCACTTCTATTTCAATTCTTTTGGAATACCACACCTACTCTATTATATCTCGACGGAATAAAGAATCCTTGACCTCTCATAAATTTGAATGTGCTTGGGAGTGAACGCCCTAATAAGGTTGGTGACACATCAGGAAGGATTAGAAGAACAGTTGAGATCTATGACATCAACTATTATATCCATATTCTAATCAATATTTCACCTCACTTTTGTCTTAGTTGTACTATTCTTGTTGATTTCTGATTCATCTTGTATTGTCTTAAAGGTTGTGGATAAAGGGAATATTCGGTACGACATACCATACCATTTGATTGAAATCAACGAATGCCTCTGTATAGTTCAGTGATCCTTTGCATGTTATAGAAAACTGTTGAAACCGATTTCTAATTGGAAGTAAAGGATCGAGCTGAAATGAATCATTGGCTTATCATCACTACTTATAAATCTATGGTTACACGAACAAAAAATAGGTAAACTGACCCAAATTGGCGATCCTTCCTTTAACCCATCTTTTGTTTGATAGAGCTCATTATAAGAACAGCTATAAAAAATAATTGTGAAGAATAACGAGAATGAATCATACGTAATTGAAGCATCGATATCAGATGATAACTTTATTGTTCCTTCATTAAATGTAACAATCGGGGACACTTTACTGCACTTGAGAAAAGATCGTTTCCTAAGCAGTTGATTTATGATTTTTTGTTGAATACAAATTTGTAAGACTGACTTGTTCTTTTCGAAATTGCCTAAAGAAAGTGTAGGCCACTGGCATGATATTTGATATTGTACAACTAAATCGATGTTGAATTCATATGCATGTAGAAAGTAAAACAAACTCCGTTCAAGGCTTTCAGGCTTAATAGATGTCTCTGCCAAGTAACAAGTGACATATTTGTTGACATAAGTGGCAAAGATTATTATGGCCAGGAAAATTATTACGATCTGAATATAAAAACGTCGTAGAAACTGAGTATCAAAATAAAATTAAACCGAAATTTGAATATAAAAACTAACCGAAACTGCGTGTGCTACTTGATTCCGATATGAACTTCTACTATCAAAATGATATTTTCTATTCTGATTGGATATTTCTTCATCTTGATCAATGTTCATTTTCATATTCATCTTCAATCTTTTTTCTTCTCTTTCATCGTCCTTTTCTATTGGAGAGACACACATTATCCTAAATGGGAAATCGTTATTATGATATATAATTATCATTATTACAATTGGAACTAATGATTAATGATTATACGAGAATACGGATATAATTAATGGACCCATTTCGTGATTTTGAAATTTCGAGCATTTCATTCGATGCTCATTGTCAGAGTTTTTGATACTTTCGCCTACTATTTTTCCAGCACTTTGGTTTGAATTAATCTTTGACTGAAATCCTGAGCATTTGAAATTTTCCATTCTCGCTCTAATCTTTCTTTGTCTACGAGAGAAGAGAGAAGAGAACATAGCCCAAGAGGACAGTTAAAATTATCTTTTGGTACTGAACTCGGCTCATTTGAAAGGGAAAGTAAATGAGACAGAGGAGGAAAAGAAGTTAATGCGGTTGAAAGAATATGACCTTAATAGATGAAATGATCAAAAGCTTATTCTACATGAAGCATACATAGAAATACATCGAAATGAGTGAGGAACTAGCAATCATACCAACCATAATCCACAACAAGATAAGAGATAACAAGAGATATGGCGTTCACAATGTATCGGAGTTTGTTTGGCGTTATATCATTAAGCACATATATCAGCTAAGATAGCGATTAGAATATTAAGATTTTTGATTGTCTGATACGTAAAGAACGAAAAGGAAATAGCCGAGGATGGTGATTGTCTGTTCATAAAACAAACAATAAAAGTAACGAATGAAGATGAAAAAGAACACACACGAAGTTCTTTTATGATGTGAAGTATTATTTATTATGGAAAGATTGTATATGTAAGGGAATGAATCAACTCAAATTGCTTCAAAGATCTGTTCAATTCTGTTCAATTCTCCTTTATATCTTTCCAATCCAGTTGCGCGAACATCGTTCTTATTGCAAAAAGTGATAAATGAGATGAGTATAAGAAGTCCTGATACCATTCCTAAACCCTTATGATATTAGATTTCCTTTTTTCAAATCCAATCAGGAAGTGATAAATATGGAATAAGTTGTGGTGGCCCCTTGCAATTAGGACTAAAGTATTGCATACCAGAGTTGGTGAGGAACAACTAATGCCCATTCTCTAATCACACTGTCACTATCCCCGTTCATTAACAGTGAATCATAGTAAATAAAGCTGCGGCGGTGCTCTAATAGTAAAGACAGTGTGCCTGTGACCGGCTATTGATGACAGAAGATCACAACTGGGTCATATTCGTTTCCAATAGAGAAGTCTTAGACATAACGCCATGTATTGCATAGCTCCTAACCCGATCTGCGAACAAAAAATGATCTTGTTAACGGAGTGGAATACCTGGCACAACATTCTATTACTGCAATCATTTATTATCTCCAATCGTGTTAGTTGTATAATAATATCAAATTAGTCTCATTGTCAGTATAGAGTCCATTCCGGACTTACTCCAAGAACAATGATTTCGAAAAGTTTGCTCTAATTTTTTCTTCACTTTCGTAGATTCTTTTCATAGAGAGATGAAAGAGCTTGTGACGAACTTTTTCCTATTGCTTTGATCTTCGTTCAGTGAGAGGTGGAAAAGTGTCCAATCATGGGCAAATCTTCTTAATTATCATTATCTCTTTTAATGATAAAAAGAGTGGAAATTTGTAGTATTAAATGCTTTTTTGTTCATTTTGAAGTATTTGCCATATTCTACGTAATCATTGATATTCTCCAGATAATAATATCGTTCATCTGTTATCGTCTCAAATCTATTTTTATTGGAAGTAACCATTTTCCAACTACTATATTCCTTTCAGAGAAACACTTGCTCATACTATTTGCTATAATACTTCTTGCTGTTGCTCATATGTAGTTCAGCATCGATAGTACTATTGTTTACTTCGCATTTCAAGATAATGAAATTGTCTTCCATTTGGTCTGAAAGCAAATTAATCTCTACATCATTTATCCTTTGAGATAGTTTGATATAATATTTTAGATGATCATCCGAAGTGAGGAATGAAATATAACGAGTCCGATAAGTGGAAACGTGTGAACTCAAGAGTTATTTGTATCGGGCTCCAAGAAATATAAACAATCTAGTTGTAAATATATCATGCATCATATTAAATCTTGTTGTGACACAAGAAAGTACACAGACTGATCTATAAATTTATTTTTTATTCGTTGTTAATATAATAGTACACGTGACTTTTTTGAGTTAGTAAAAGAAGAAGGATATTCGTGGTTTCAAATTTCTTTATTAGAAGAAGATATATTGGAAGGTTGAATTCCTACTGTACGTATGACATTACTATTTTTATTGCTTAATTTACGTCCAGGAAATAATGACAACAAAAATGATCGATAATTATTGGTATAATAGATAATAACTAGAGGATTCATTATTGGAAAAGCAACAAAGGGAAATGAAAACAACCAATGAAGTGTAGAAGGATTTGGAATTGGAACGAAGAAGACGAAACCTCTGTATATTGCTGGGATGTACATTGAGAACGTTGGATTCAATGCCTCAAAGAAAAACATCAACATAATTCTTCTTGGTCTCGAATTCAAAACAATTAGAGTTTTTTACGAAGAACGGTTAGCTATAATAATATTTGTTTGGCGGGAAAGTGTTTGTCTTTTGTTAGTGACAATAAACATTGGGGTTAAAAAGTGTTGAAAAATGGACAAAGACTTTTCCGCCAACTTGATATACTAAAAATAATCAATTAATTGAAAATCCGCTAGAGATATTGATTTACATTATACTATGTATAAATACATAATTTGTTTGAACCTGTGCAATGAGCATTCTCAACATCTTCCTATGTGTTTCCTTCGTATTATTACTTTTCATGCTTTGTTTGATCATTATATTGATTCTCATTGCACTTCTGACAATGACAAAAGTGGATATTGACATGACAAATAGAAATGAACCAAGAATGACAATGACAGCTGTCACTATTCCATTTAGATTCTCCTGAATATACATTAATATTTATAATATTATTGCATAAAAAGGGAATATTTACATCTTCGACAAAGACTCCAATAGTGAAAATATCATTGAAATCCATTCCAGTATTTGGAATACTTATCAGTATATCTCTTCGAAACTGTGGAGATGTAGGATAGAACTTAACAAACAATATACTCCCAGGAGCAAAGCAAACTATCTTAATATATTACTTCTTTGAAATTAAAAAAAAACACTAATCTTACGAGGCAAGGTAGAGTAAAAAGTATCATGAATAGCGGATTTTCATATAATTTTATGATTTTTGAACTAAAAAAATATGCGTTGATTAGATCTCTGACTGATGATATTTTAGACCTTTTGCAAAGGGCGAGATATCTGTAGTGAAATGAAAAAGCAACCAATATTGAAATAACCAGTAGAAGACTTATCCAGATAACAAAAGTATAAGCGATGTAGAAATGGTTTATGGCACAGATCGAAGCTCCAAATGCTCCCATCAAATCACTATTAGCATAATATATCTGAATTTCATTTACATTACTCCATAATTGTTTGTATAATTATTATCACTCTAAAATAGTTAGGATGAAAGGGAGTACGATTTCGATGACCATTATAAAAGGTGATCACCATTATACGTAACGTAAATATTAGCTAGCTATGCCCATTTAACAAATATGACAGAAGGATTACTAACCGGTGTGACAATGTATTGACATATGGCGAAAATTAAATCGACGGCAACAAATATATAATAAAATCTTCGATAAACACCCATTCGTCCGCTTTTTTGTTTTACCAAATATGCCAGGAGAAAATTTAAAAATAGAGATAGGACGAAAGAGACTAAACTTGTCCATCGAAGAAGATCAAGTAGAAACATTTGAAAGAACTGAATGGTACGAAAAGATTGAATGAAGTCAATTAATGTCATAGATACTACCTTTGATTGAGTTAGAAACCACTTATGTTCACGACAATTCCCATTCAAACATGTTCTATGTATGCCTGATAATAAATGATTAGAGTCACGTTATGTCGTTTAACTCTGTAAACGTGAGAAGTTTCAAAATATTTTTTTCGCAAAAAAATGATACGTCTAAGATAACAGCGGAAGTTCTCGTGGAGGAGGAAATGGGATAGTAACGGTGATGGAATAAAATGATGAGTCTACAGTCTGGTCAATTTTTCATAGAAAATCAGTGGAAAATAACCACAAACGCTCGAAATAACTTGTTGGCTTTTATTTGCATAACCATATAATTATTGGATACAGAATTTGTCTAATATAAGCTTGCTATTTATTTATCAGAATGTTACTTCCAAATATAATATCAGGAAAATGAGACAACTTGACTTCGTCAGCAAACGAAATTCTATTAGAGAGTTAACTAAACTTCAGCTGTTCGGTCAAGTCGAAGATTGGTGAACATAAAGTTCAGACTTTGTTCTATCACAAATGATAATTGTTAAATTTGATTGAAGTCGCACATATAGTATTTTGGAAAGATTCATTGGCGCAAAAGAAGAAGAAAAAGAAAACAAGTGTAAGTAATTAGATAATATACATATGATTCATACATAGTGAGCCAGTGAGCAGTGTTGTTTATTTTCTGCATACTGCATATCCTTGTTTAAAGGCACACCCCGAGCTAATTTTACTATCCGCATTGGCAATACTCTCTCGTAGACAAAGAAAGCGAGAGAGTGTGGCCAGAGCGGAGAGTTTCAAATTAGCTTGGGGTGTCGCTTCATAATCTTCTAATCTTCATCCATCGTTCAAATTCCGGCACTTTCCTGATTTTTGGCCCGGGGAAAATTTGCATTGAACTCGCTATCTCACGCCACTCGCCATTCCTTTATTGGTCTCCATTTCTCCACTGCGCGGTCTAAATGTGATGTAAAATGTAAAAACCGACCCTGCCATTGTGGAAAGCGAAGCCAGAATCAAAAATTGTTCTCTCTATTTTCGTACTCTCTCGTTCAAATCCTAATCAAATTTAGTTTAAAACGCATTCTCCCTTACAGCGGATGGGCTGTCGTGGGGGCATGGCACAATGTTTCAAAATCATCCTAGGCGACTCATATTTGATGGTTGAAGACCCTAGGGGCGGTATACACTTCTGCCAAAAATTTGACCCAAATTATCGATTTTTGATCTACCAAAAGTCGAAAAATCAAAGTGTGATTTACATGGCATGTTATATACCATTCGATAGAGGATCCAAAGTTATATAAGAATACCAAGTTTCAGAAATTTTCATAACTCCGTATTCGAGAAATTACCGATTTTCCAATTTTTGACCAGGTTTTTTTGCTTTGATCTGATCGCTTACCATGTTACTCTCATTTCCCGTTCCTGGATCTTTGATATGTTTTGTAAAAATGGATGGGCTATCCGAATATCACACTCATTTCGACCAGCTACAAGGCAGTCATAGTTATATCAAGTGAATTCTAACCCCATTCTAACGCCCAAACGCCGACGCAGGTTCGCATCCGGGTCCGGGCATAAATTTTTGCAACTTTTTTTTCGCCTCAAATATGACTTTAAATTATATTTTCATGTGATTCACCGTATTTTCACTAAGGTATTTTACGAAATAACCACAGACATTATCAGAAATACTAAAAAAATCTTATTACTGATACGATATCAGGAAAATGGAGGGGACGAGCGAAAATTACGGTTTCTCGACAGTGATACTTCTCTAAAATGTATTTTTTGCTATTTTCTGTTAAAAGAAGATAAATATACAATGAGACTCTTATCATCTCGGTTTTCTCAAACAACGATCAAAGATCAAAGTACAAAGACCAGAGACCAAACTTCAGCAATACAGTAAAAAACTTTTCTGAACATCTCTAACATTTATAGATGCTTTGAAAATAAGAGATTCCATCAAAAGAGGGACGACTCCGATTTCAAGCTGTAAATGGGCCGCGAATTTGAGCCTCAAAACTGAAAATTCAACTTATAGATATGCTAACGACCCGTTCAAACATTGAGGGACAAAATGATGCAAGTGGCGAGTGATGTTTATTCACAGATTATGGTAGTCATAGCTCTTCATTCGTCCCCAGGGCAATTTTTTTGGAAGGACTGATTTTGAGATCCTACCGTTCAAAGGACAGACCTTTTAAAACTGTTGTTCCTCCTCAGGTAGCTTTTTTTACTTATCATATATTTATTTTCCTCATTATGGTTTATTTCTGATTCCTTTCAGACCCATAGCTAACGTTCTGCTGAGTTCTACTCGGTTACATCGCGTACGCTTAAACTAGCGCTTTCTCGGGGGGGGGGGGGGGTGACATTTCCGCAACGGCATTTCCGCAACCGACATTTCCGCAACCGACATTTCCGCAACGGGGAATAACTCGGCTCGTCGGGGTCCTAGAACCATGGGATGGGTATCTTTGTGATCAGCATCGGTAACACTATCATGTCACATATTGATCTTTGATCTTTGCTAACTCCGCTACATTTTTGCAATGAGGCGTGATTTCGCTCAAAATCATTCAAGACGAGCGGGAAGCGTATCGTTCGACTCCTCATCACCTGTATATATCCAACCAATAATAGACCTTTGATCTTTTCCAACTCGGCCTCACATCGGCAACGAGAACCTTCAGTCCGAAGTCAGTACCATATCCGGAACCATGTGAAACCGAGGTCCTAAAATGGATGTAACGCTCGAATGTTGATGCAGGGTGGAGCCTTGAATCGCCTCCCTTGGTGTGGTTTGCCGACCGCCAAAGAGCCCCTCAGAGACCCAGGTCTCTCAACTTGCTGTCAAGACCCTCGCGACACGCGCACACACGCCCACGCGATGGTGAGCTACCGTAAACTACCGTAACCCGGTTCGGTGGGTCAGATCAAGTGCGAAGGGTCAGATTTGAGTTTACAATGCAGGAATAATTAACAGGTGAGTGATATGATTATAACTTATTGTAGACTACCGTAATCTACCGTAACCCGGTTCGGTGGGTCAGATTAAGTGCGGTGGGTCAGATTTGAGTTTAAATTGCAGGAATAACTAATACGTGAGTGATATGATTATAACTTATTGTAGACTACCGTAATCTACCGTAACCCGGTTCGGCGGGTCAAATTAAGTGCGGTGGGTCAGATTTTAGTTTACAATGCAGGAATAACTAGTACGTGAGTGATATGATTTTAACTTATTGTAGTCTACCGTAATCTACCGTAACCCAGTTCGGCGGGTCAGATTAAGTGCGGTGGGTCAGATTTCACCACAAATTGTCCAAATGGTCACTTACTCTGGGGGAATGATTGTAAGTTATTGTGAACTACCGTAGTCTACCGTAACTCGGTTCGGTGGGTCAGATCAAGTGCGGTGGGTCAGATTTCACAAAGTACCGTGATATGGGAATGTTGATCCGCATTAGTAACACCATTATATCGCAGGCTTGATCTTTGATCTCTGACCGCATTTAGTGACCATTTGGACAATTTTTGGTGAAATCTGACCCAACGCACTTGATCTGACTCGCAGAACTGGGTTACGGTAGATTACGGTAGTCTACAATAAGTTATAATCATATCACTCACGTATTAGTTATTCTTGCATTGTAAACTGAAATCTGACCCAACGCACTTGATCTGACCCACCGAACCGGGTTACGGTATATTACGGTAATCTACAATAAGTTATAATCATATCACTCACGTATTAGTTATTCTTGCATTGTAAACTGAAATCTGACCCACCGCACTTGATCTGACCCACCGAACCGGGTTACGGTAGATTACTGTAGTCTACAATAAGTTATAATCATATCACTCACGTATTAGTTATTCCTGCGTTGTAAACTGAAATCTGACCCAACGCACTTGATCTGACTCGCAGAACTGGGTTACGGTAGATTACGGTAGTCTACAATAAGTAATAATCATATCACTCACGTATTAGTTATTCCTGCATTGTAAACTGAAATCTGACCCAACGCACTTGATCTGACCCACCGAACCGGGTTACGGTTTATTACGGTAATCTACAATAAGTTATAATCATATCACTCACGTATTAGTTATTCTTGCATTGTAAACTGAAATCTGACCAACCGCACTTGATCTGACCCACCGAACCGGGTTACGGTAGATTACTGTAGTCTACAATAAGTTATAATCATATCACTCACGTATTAGTTATTCCTGCGTTGTAAACTGAAATCTGACCCACCGCACTTGATCTGACCCGCCGAACTGGGTTACGGTAGATTACGGTAGTCTACAATAAGTTATAATCATATCACTCACCTGTTAGTTATTCCTGCATTGTAAACTGAAATCTGACCCACCGCACTTAATCTGACCCGCCGAACTGGGTTGCGGTAGATTACGGTAGCTCACCATCGCATGGACGCGTGTGCGCGTGTCGCGAGGGTCTTGGCAGCAAGTTGAGTCTCTGGGGTCTCTGGGGGCGCGTTTGGCCGTCGGCAAACGGCATTGAGGGACGCGATGCAAGGCTCCACCCTTCATTAACATTCGCGAGTTGCATCCATTTTAGGACCTCGGTTTCACATGGTTCCGGATATGGTACCGACTTTAGACCGATGGAGCTCGTTGCCGATATGTGGCCGAGTAGGAAAAGATCAAAGGTAAATTATTGGTTGGATATATACATGTGCTGAGGAGTCGAACGATACTCTTCCCGCTCGTCTTGGATGATTTTGAGCGAAATCACCCCTCATTGCAAAAATGTAGCGGAGTTAGCAAAGATCAAAGACCAATATGTGACATGATAGTGTTACCGATGCTGATCACAATGATACCCATCCCATGGTTCTAGGACCCCGACGAGCCGAGTTATTCCCCGTTGCGGAAATGTCGGTTGCGGAAATGCCGTTGCGGAAATGTCGGTTGCGGAAATGTCGGTTGCGGAAATGTCACCCCCCCCCCGCTTTCTCTCCCTCGCAGTTCTCGTTCCTGCACCTCTTTTGATGAAATCTCTTATTTTCAAAGCATCTATATATGTTTGGAGATGTTCAGAAAAGTTTTTAGTATATTGCTGAAGTTTGGTCTCTGATCTTTGTACTTTGATCTTTGATCGTTGTCTTCATTTTTTCAATCAATTTGCGAAAACCGAGATGATAAGAGTCTCATTGTATATTTATCTTCTTTTAACAGAAAATAGCAAAAACTACATTTTAGAGAAGTATCACCGTCGAAAAACCGTTATTTTCGCTCGTCCCCTCCATTTTCCTGATATCGTATCAGTAATAAGATTTTTTTTAGTATTTCTGATAATGTCTGTGGTTATTTCGTAAAATACATTAGTGAAAATACCGTGAATCACATGAAAATATAATTTAAAGACATATTTGAGGCGAAAAAAAAGTTGCAAAAATTTATGCCCGGACCCGGATTCGAACCTGCGTCGGCGTTTGGGCGTTAGAATGGGATTAGAATTCACTTGATATCACTATGACTGCCTTGTAGCTGGTCGAAATGAGTGTGATATTCGGATAGCCCATCCATTTTTACATAACATATCAAGGATCCAGGAACGGGAAATGAGAGTAACATGGTAAGCGATCAGATCAAAGCAAAAAAACCTGGTCAAAAATTGGAAAATCGGTAATTTCTCGAATACGGAGTTATGAATATTTCTGAAACTTGGTATTCTTATATAACTTTTGATCCTCTATCGAATGATATATAACATGCCATGTAAATCACACTTTGATTTTTCGACTTTTGGTAGATCAAAAATCGATAATTTGGGTCAAATTTTTGGCAGAAGTGTATACCGCCCCTAGGGACTCCAACTATCAAATATGAGTCGCCTAGGATGATTTTGAAACATTGTGCCATACCCCCGCCGCTCTTATGGAGAACGCGTTTTAAATACAAATGTCTATAAAAGCCGCTGTCTCCCTTCTTCGTTTCAGTCCAGCGCTCTCCCATTTGGAGGAGAGGGCGGGGAGCACCAGCCCCCATTGGACTGCCCTCCCAAAAATGGGGAGGGTAAACCTCCCCCTTGCAGGGGAGATGCAAATTACTCCGGGCCAAAAAAACAGGAAAGTTTCCGAATTCCTTCGTATTACATACCATTTTCACATAGCCAGAAGAGAATGGAAGATCGATTATGCAAATAGATTTTTGATAAGGTCACAGAAAAGAGACACGATCAAAATTCTTTCATTCTTTATCTGTTTATGGTTTAAGACAATAAATCATTGGACAAAAAGAATAATTTCCCATTCCATTGTGACTATAAATTCTCTCAATTATGATGAAATATTTTCAAATTACTACTTATGGCGCGCTAAAAAATAGTGGAAAATGGAAAATGGCGACTTTCCGGGGTCTAAAAAAGTACACTGGAAAACCGAAAATGGAAACTCGAAATTTGAATTCGCGGGCGCGAATAAGGCGCGGGAATTCAAATTCTGACTTTCTAACTGCGATTTTCTGCGGTTATAAAACTTATATAAAGCCGAGATTTCATTTTTCGACCTTTATGAAGCGTAGGAACTTGAATTCCTACTTAACATTCTTTTTAAACCGAAGAAAACCGCATTTGGATAGCCAGAATTTGAATTCCCGCACCTTTTTTCGCGCCCGCGAATTCAAATGTTCGAGTTTCCAGGTGCTTTTTCATTTTCAAGTTAGATATGTGGAGAAATATGTAATCAACTTGAATTGGGACTTGTCAAACATCTAAATAAGAATCTGTGATAAGTATCGAGTCCGAGACTTCCCATAACTGAATCTGGCTAACTATATAATGTGATATATCATTTATCTTGTTTCAGCCTTCATATTGAATAAATCAGTCTATTATAAGTAACACTACGAGTTCATTCTCATTGTCAGTATTACGTTTGATGTACATGTGTACATATTACGGTACGTCTATTTTTAAAGTTTGAAAATCTTCTGAATCCTGCAGTACGGAGTTGTCGTTCAACTATTCATTTTGATAAAGTCCTTTCTATTTTAGATCACCAAATCCATCGTCCATGAAGCGTCTCGTTCACTAACAGGATAGACGACTTCTTCTACTGACATCACATCTGCTAAGGATCATGGACATCATTGGAGACGTCCTCATACCATCTACGATGATTGCGGATCTTGGAGGTACGAGTCTACCTTGGCTTAGACTGTGTTCAAAAGTGATGAAAAGTAAAGAAAAAATAGAACACGTTTTATACAGTCTCTTGCCACTTCTTTGCTTTTAGTGATTTTTGAATAAAGCTTTTCTATTCTTTCATTGCTTCTTCTGATAACGGCGTCATCCATTAATTTGTTCATAGTCATCATTTATTTTCCCAGATCATTAGTAAAATATGTTCATTTCAAAGAAAAAGGTGATACTTTGTGGGAGATGTCGTTAGTGGAAGAAATGCCCTCATTTCCCGTCTTCTGTGATGCTCAAAAGTTGCCAAAAGAAAACATTTCAATCTAGATCATCTATTTTTGTGATAATGTTAACAGTGGAGATTTGCTCTTGTGTAGCTTTTGAACACAAATTAGAATATGATAGAGAAGAAATACTCGAATCAATTTGGTAATTTATCGTTTTTTCATGTCGATTCTTAGATTCACGGTTTGATGAATATCGTCGGATCGTCACCTCTGGAGAACTTCTCAATGGATGACGATGTGAGCGGCTGCCCAACCATCGTTCTTGGACTGCTGCTGGCGTGACTGCTGGACTGCGTTGTCAGAAACAATAAAGATGTTTGGGGTGTCTTAATGCTTGTAGTTGGTGTCCAAGCCCGCGCGGTTAATTGGGCGGAGTCAAAATCGCAATATAAGCAGGGTTACCCAGAAAGGGGC
Source organism: Parapristionchus giblindavisi (assembly GCA_943737045.1). Classification (NCBI taxonomy): domain Eukaryota; kingdom Metazoa; phylum Nematoda; class Chromadorea; order Rhabditida; family Diplogasteridae; genus Parapristionchus; species Parapristionchus giblindavisi. The sequence goes on from CALSFV010000237.1 coordinate 805,592, forward strand.
GGAGCCATGTATCGGTTTATTTGGAGTGGTGGAGCATATAATATTACAGAGAGATCACTATCGGGTTTAGGATCGAATATTCAACACCATGAAGTATTCTGTATGAGTAGTTTCTAACAGCGTATTGTTTTATTATTGTGATCCGAGATAAGACGAAAGTACAATTAAGTTAGTATTAAATATAATGTACATAGGTCATATGCATGCACGGTTTTGATATAGATTGTAAAATATAACTATTAACTAATAATGTATTGTACATGTATAGAGTACACAAATATCGATTATATCACAATATCATTTGCATAATTATTTAAACAATGTGTCTCTCAACAAATGACTATGGTATTGATTCCAAGATAGGAAGCGGTTCCCTCTCCGAGCAAGATCAGTGTTAGAGTGACAGAATGATGAGAGCAGATCGATGGTCAGAGACGCAGAGAGTTATCGCGCGACTCGATTTAGGAACACTGTTGAGGCGGGTGGCGGGCCGTGATCACTTCACTGAAAAAAATTAAAAATTAAAAAAAATATTTTTGATAAATCAAAGACTCTAAATGACTCTAATAATTTTATTGGTACAGATTTCGTATGAAAAAGTCGAAATATTTCCGAATTAAAAGATCACTCTTCTCTGGCGGCCAGAAATATATTTAGTTGATAAAGCCGAGTAGGATGATGCTGATAACCTTCGAAATGACTTTGATAAATCACTAGATATAGGCAACGCCAGCTGCAATGCCTGAGAAACAATCAGAATAATAATGATAATAAAAAATAATAATTTTCTCCATAACAAGGATAACTTCGATATAGTGAGCAATTGATGTCGTGATGAATTACATAAAAATTATATTATACCTCCATTTGTATTCCTTATACTCTCTCTCTAAGGTATGCTCTTACAATCTATATACTTTCTGCGTCTCTGACCATCGATCTGCTCTCATCATTCTGTCACTCTAACACTGATCTTGCTCGGAGAGGGAACCGCTTCCTATCTTGGAATCAATACCATAGTCATTTGTTGAGAGACACATTGTTTAAATAATTATGCAAATGATATTGTGATATAATCGATATTTGTGTACTCTATACATGTACAATACATTATTAGTTAATAGTTATATTTTACAATCTATATCAAAACCGTGCATGCATATGACCTATGTACATTATATTTAATACTAACTTAATTGTACTTTCGTCTTATCTCGGATCACAATAATAAAACAATACGCTGTTAGAAACTACTCATACAGAATACTTCATGGTGTTGAATATTCGATCCTAAACCCGATAGTGATCTCTCTGTAATATTATATGCTCCACCACTCCAAATAAACCGATACATGGCTCCGCCCCTTTCTGGGTAACCCTGCTTATATTGCGATTTTGACTCCGCCCAATTAACCGCGCGGGCTTGGACACCAACTACAAGCATTAAGACACCCCAAACATCTTTATTGTTTCTGACAACGCAGTCCAGCAGTCACGCCAGCAGCAGTCCAAGAACGATGGTTGGGCAGCCGCTCACATCGTCATCCATTGAGAAGTTCTCCAGAGGTGACGATCCGACGATATTCATCAAACCGTGAATCTAAGAATCGACATGAAAAAACGATAAATTACCAAATTGATTCGAGTATTTCTTCTCTATCATATTCTAATTTGTGTTCAAAAGCTACACAAGAGCAAATCTCCACTGTTAACATTATCACAAAAATAGATGATCTAGATTGAAATGTTTTCTTTTGGCAACTTTTGAGCATCACATAAGACGAGAAATGAGGGCATTTCTTCCACTATCGACATCTCCCACAAAGTATCACCTTTTTCTTTGAAATGAACATATTTTACTAATGATCTGGGAAAATATATGATGACTATGAACAAATTAATGGATGACGCCGTTATCAGAAGAAGCAATGAAAGAATAGAAAAGTTTTATTCAAAAGTCACTAAAAGCAAAGAAGTGGCAAGAGACTGTATAAAACGTGTTCTATTTTTCCTTTACTTTTCATCACTTTTGAACACAGTCAGGTAGCCCAGGTAGACTCGTACCTCCAAGATCCGCAATCATCGTAGATGGTATGAGTCTCCAATGATGTGCAATGATCCTTAGCAGATGTGACGTTAGTAGAAGAAGGCGTCTATCCTGTTAGTGAACGCGACGCTTGATGGACGATGGATTTGGAGATCTAAAATAGAAAAGACATTATCAAAATGAATAGTTGAACGACAACTCCGTCATAGATCATCGAAGTAATGAAAAGAGATAGAGTTAGAGAAAGAGGGAAAGAGAGAACTTCAAATTTAGAATAAATCTAGAGTCGATCGATAAAATAGGTAGAGAAGAAGGAAGAGGATTGGAGAGAGAGAAATACCTAGAGAGGTAAGGGAATCAACTTAGAATGAATGGAAACGCTAATGAATCAATATTATCGATGGTGGATCAGTGGCGAGTACATTGATTTTCTTTCTTTGCACTCTCTCGCTTTCCCACACTCTCTCTCCTATCTTGTACGTTAGCACGCTCATTCTATGAAGTCGCGAGTAGACGGAGAGGGACGGTAATGCAAAGATCAAAGATCAATTTCAAATAAGAAAATGAACAAAGTAAGTGAATTTCTACGGCAAAACGATCGAAGACAGCAAATCTAATGAGCAATACTGATTAAATGCGCTATATAATAATCATATAGTAAATTGTACTGACATAGATGCTAGGTAAGATAACAATAACGATGATATATGCTAATAGGATAAAGATTTAATATCTAATGATCAAACAGTGATGAAAGGAAGAAAATTGAGATGATGAGGGAAGAGGGAAGAGAGAAGGGAGAGGGAAACGGCGGGAAACCTACTCTGACGTTAGGGAATGGCCAATACAATTGTCAACACTATTGATGGTAGGTCATTGTTTTTCTTTCCCTGAACTCTCTCACTGACACACACTCTCTCACTATGTCTATACTCTCTCATACTCTCTCACTATGTCTGTACTCTCTCATACTCTCTCACTATGTCTGTACTCTCTCACACACTCTCTCTGTTATGATCAAAGAACGATCATGAAAGACCAACGCATGGCTGTATATACTGTACCACAACGTTGTGTGTCGTGCCCATGGTGGATCAATCAGAGGACGTCCAAAAATCCGAACTGCACGAGAAGAATACCATGCTCAGTGCTTGGTATGGCGTTAAAGGGGTGTACCACTTGGAGCAGATACCCGAAGGACAGAGCATCAACGAAGGCTTTTTTGCTTCCCTACAACGTACTCTCAAACGGAAAGTCGAATCTTCACGGGAGGGTTCAAAATCCACGGTTAATTCTAACTCAACCTAATAATTATTGAAGTTGATGAACCTATTTCGAAAATAAAGAGAAAAAAAGAAATGAACATGAAAATAGATGGGAATGATATGTTGAATTCTCCAATCTATACCTTGGAAACATGAATGATACACAAGAGAAGTGAAGTGATTGATGTTTAAAGATAAAAAGAAGAGAAAGAAGTTAGAGACTACATCATTGAAATGAATCTATGTTAACAGTTGTATTCAGTGGATCACAACATTTGATGAAATGAAAGTATACTTATCATTATTATTCCTTCTTCTTTTACTTTATCATAATACACTTTGCTCCAATGAGGTATCGATAATATTTTATGAATACAATTAAATGTCTTTGTTTCAGTTTCGTATTGATTGTTACAATGATAATGGGGTAACGAAGAAATTATGCGAAGCCAGAGATTGTATATGGTCACCCGCCTTGAGAGTACTCAAGAGTATAAAAGGATATTGATCTTTGATCTTTTACAGACTGATCCAGAAGACACTCCATCATGTTTCATGAAAGCTGATAAGATTGGATATCGAGTGAAACTATCGGGCATAAATGAATGGATTCTTGTGAAAAATGAAGGTTCGTTAACGATTATTTCCGACACATTGTAATAAGTCCAGTTTAAGGACCGAAAAATCCTTTCGGTAAAGATTTCTCATTTGTGAAATTCTCTTACAAAAATATCGGGAAAAGTGTGATTAATATTCGAATCGAGGATCCAAAGAATAAAAGGTATCAAGTGTAAAGATAATAATAACGAAAATATGTATTAATATTATATTAATAATAATCAGATATGAGGCGGGAGATATTCTAAATCTTCCAAGGAATACTGTGGAGACTAGAGAAGAACTTCGAGTTTCTGTCAATCAAAACTCTGATCCTTTCTCATTTTCTGTTCAACGTCGAAATGGAGCCACTATATTCAATAACTCTATAGGTAGAATGTGTTCGAACATTTAGATCATAAATAAACTCTAGGTTAACCGATCATAAAAATGTGCAAAAACTTTCACATCTTCACCATCTAAAAATCGAAAGGATGCGTTTGACAAAATTGTGAAGTTTTCGAAAAAATCACTGCACAAGTTCAACAAGAAAGAAGTGTGTAATTTGATTACGACGTTGAAAGATCAAAGATCATTTCAGGTGGTTTAATCTTTTCTGATCAATTCATTCAAATAGCAACGACTCTTCCATCTAATAACATGTATGGATGGGGAGAACATGTTCATCCTAATCTCAAGGTATAAATCGATCAAACTTATCATAAAGATCTGAATTCGAAATGCTACAGTGGTGCACACTCTTCTTTCCTACAGGCGTGTCCCCGCATGTCCCCGCGGGTCCACCGATGTCCCCTGGCCGATTTCTCCACAAATAAATATCTGAAAAATATGTTCGTAGTATCGATTAATTAGTCTATCTGAGTGCTGCTAAACGCCATGTAAAAGAAATATATTGCTTGACTGTTGATAGTTTTTTTTTCCTTTTGCTGATAATGCATATTTTTTGCCTTATTTCGATCATGCATGAAGCCAATAAACAGAAACCACGTTTGCTAGATCAATCAAACCGAAAGGTAAAAAATTAAAAGAAAGAGTATACAAAATAAACCGAGATCGTGTAACTTGATTTTCCCAAAATACTGTACAGAGTCAAGCAATATATTTCTTTTACATGGCGTTTATGTGGTGTTACATTTTCAAAACGTGCGCACGGCGCGCGAACGTTTTGAAATGCACGCCGTGCGCACGGCGTGTGTGTTTTCTAAACGGTGTTACATTTTGAAACGTGCGCACGCCGTGCGCACGTTTTGAAAATGTAACACCACATTAGCAGCACTCAGATAGACTAATTAATCGATACTACGAACATATTTTTCAGAAATTTATTTGTGGAGAAATCGGCCAGGGGACATCGGGGGACACGCCTGTAGGAAAGAAGAGTGTGCACCACTATATTATAATTATAAAAGTTATTTCTGCTATGATTTCTCCTATAATACTTTGAGAATAGCGTTTTGTTTATAAATTTAAATATAAACGAGTCATGTTTGGGATTGTACATTATAATAAACAATTTACTTAGCATGACTTCACTCGATATACTAAATGGGGAATGTTTTCAAGAGATGAATGGCCAGATTCACGAGGGCTCAGTACAAAGAATCTATATGGTATCAATCGATAAATAGGGACTACCGTAACCCATTCCATTCAGGAGTTCATCCATTCTATATCTTAGTTGAATCTAATGGAGAAGCTCATGGAGTTTTATTTCTCAATTCGAATGCACAAGATGTTTCTTATTCCTTCAGACTTACAAATAATAATTGATTGAGGTGATAACAACTCCAGGTCCTGGATATATCTATCGTACTATAGGAGGAATTATCGATATTTACTTCTTTCCAGGTTGATCATTAGTCCTTCTCAATCCATTAATATAATCAATATTCTAGGCCCATCTCCTGCAGATGTAGTGAGACAGTATACAGCCTTCATTGGTCGACCAATGTTACCACCCTATTGGTCACTAGGATATCAGGTTTGATCTTTGATCTTTGATCTTTGATCTCTGATCTCTATATTCTCATTCAGTTGTGTCGTTACGGATACAAGTCTCTCCAAGATTTGAAAGATCGAATCGAATCAGTTCGATCATATTCTATCCCTATTGAAGTGGCTTATGCAGATATTGATTATATGGATAGATATAGAGATTTCACTATTGGTGTTAGAAAACGAATATAGAAAATTTTACATTTTACTTTATTATTTCAAGGAAAAATGGATAGGATTTGGTGATTACGTGAGAGAATTACACCAATTAGGAATGAAGGCTATTGTGAACGTGAATCCTGCAATTGAAGTTGATTATGATCCATTCCGAAGAGCTATGGAAACTGTTTGTTTAAAAAATAATTTCATTTTTTTAAAAATTTTAATATTCATTTAGAATGCACAATTCATTGAATGGGAACGACCGGATGAAGTTATGAGATCGATTCAAGATAGATATCCACTAGCAAAGGTATACATACTCGTACTTAAAAAACAGTCGCATCGTAGATCAATTACAACTGAATAAGAGAAATAGAAATTGTTTGTGAAACGAATAATTCTCTTAAAATGATGAAATATGTAATTATCAGAATACGAAGATCATTCTATCAATTGTATGGCCTGATAAACACGTATCATTTCCCGATTTCCTTGATCCTCTGAACAAAACGAATGAATGGTGGACTAATGAGTTCAAACTGTTCCATAATCAGGTAAGTATTGTTGTATCTGATTACTGTATCTTTATACTCCTACAGATTCCGATCGATGGAGTTTGGATCGATATGAATGAACCTTCAGCATTCTCAACTAATGATAAAACAGCAAAGATTCCTCCACTTCAATGCCCCACAACTGGCCCAGATTCATTCTATGATATGCCTCCGTACAAAACTCAAGCTGTATATCTCTACGGAAAGGTACGGCCAGATTTCTGATCTTTGATCTTTGATCTTTGATCTTTGTAGAATGCGTATCTTGCCTCGAAGACTGTGTGTATGAGAGGAGTACAAATGAGAGGAAAGTCACGATTGTATGATACTCATTCATTATATGGATGGAGTGAATCAAAGGCTACTATAGATGCTATACAGAAATCAACCAATCATCGAGGATTTGTTGTATCCAGGTTAAAATAGGCTTCAAGCTTTTTGTTTTCTTATTAAATATATATCAAAATTCTTGCGCGAAAAGTCAGAATTTTTATCCAGTGGAGCTCATAAGGTTGTACATATTCTGTATTCAGATCAACGTTTCCATCATCTGGAAGATATGCTGGTCATTGGTTAGGGGATAATTATGCTACTTGGCAAGATCTGAGAAGTGCTGTAATTGGTGTAATGGTAGTGTAACCCACACAACTTAATTTATCATAAACTGAAATCATTCAAGGACTTTAATATGTTTGGAATACCATATGTAGGATCCGATGTATGTGGATTTATGGGAAAGACTACGGAAGAACTTTGTCTCAGATGGCAACAACTTGGATCATTTCATTCTTTCTTCCGGTTTAGTTATCGATTGGTTTACGGATCTCTTTCTTTTACTTACAGTAACCATAACGCTGATGATCAGCCATATCAAGATCCCGCTGTGTGGCCTACTGTAGCTGCTGCATCCAAGAAATCCAATGAATTCCGTTATTCATTCTTGAATTATCTCTATTCGTGAGTGGTTGTTTTGTAAAATTCAACAATGTTCCCATGATAGTCTTCACTATCGATCAGCACTATATGGAGATACCGTAATCCATCCTCTCTTCTTTGATTTCCCTAATGATTCCATCACATATAATATCTCTGAAGAGTTTATGTGGGGGCCTTCTGTTCTTGTTATTCCAGTGCTGAAGCAAGTTAGTGAAGAATCAATAGATATTATACTCTAATAACTCTAATAATAAATCAACAATTATCTCATCAGGGTCATATTATCATCAAAGGATATATACCAAATGATGATTTCTATTCTATTTATGAGTACAATTATGGTCAGAAAGTCCCCATAGGATGGTCTGACTTCCCCGCCCCATATACCTACAATACACCGACTTTTCTGAGAGGTAAGTTCGATAAAGTGTTCGGACTAATCAATAAATTGAGGCGGATCAATAATTCCTCGTCAACCTCCTTCAATGACAACACGAGATGTAAGAATGGGAGCATTCAATCTTCTTATCATATCTTCGATCAAAGGTAATAAAGAACAAAGGTAGGAAGTCTTATAACATAAGTGATGCTTTTCTCTTTTCATTTACATTTTCCACAATATAGTAATTGATCTAGAACAGTTGAAAGTATTCATTTTTAGGAGCAACTGGTTATCTATATTGGGACGATGTTAAAATGATTGTTGAAGATATCAATACTCATCCTCATACTTTCATCCAATTCTATCATTCCATTCGAGAAAATCAAAGTTTTGTAGATATTCTTGTGGGACACACCGGTGTATGTTATATTGAATGTTTTTTTAACAAAAACAAATATTGTATCAGGGACCATCCATTCCGAAATTGGAATATCTTGAGATATTTAATTTTCCATCTCGTCCATTGAAAAGCTCTTTCACTCTAAATAAAAAGCCAATTCAAGTCAAAATGAATGTAAGTTGAATTGATTGAACTGTATTTGTTAACAATATTATTGATATATTATCTTTTTATCTGTTTATAGTACAAGAAGAATAAGAAGATTCTAAAAGTCTACTTCAAAGAGCTTATTGACTTCTCCTACAAAGGTATCATTGTCTTCTTTCTTAAATGTAAGGCTTTCCGATATTGCAGATCGACAAATAATATCATGGAATCATAAGTCTATCATTCATTAATCGACCATTAATCGATTTCTGAAGAGTACATCAATTAGTCTTTCCCGTACACTTAATAATTTACATTTTAATAAACTATAATACTTTCTTTTGTTTAAAAGTGATTGATTAACAAACTTTATTCTACGGTACCATGAGTGAACATGGACTTGTAGTTAATATGAGAATGCTTGATTAGGTTGTTGATGAAGGGATAAACAATCAATTGTATAGTTCTTTCCATCATTATTATCCCAATTTTCTTTCCCATCACAGATATATCTACAATCTCGTTTCATTATTACTGATAATAGTAAGATTACGATACCTTAATGCGAATTTGCATATATCTCCAGCTCTCATGGGATGAAAATGAATTGAGAATGAGAATAGATCAGAATCTTTAGATGAAGATGATGATGTATAATAAGCTTGGATCTCCATGAAACTTCTCCAGTTATCCGTTGTATATCTGACGAACACCTACAATTGCTCATTTTGTATTGTCTCTTATTGAGTTTTCTACAAGAAAATCTAAATACTACATACTTTGAATAATACAAATCGATACCATCTTTTGTGGAGCATCATTTCGTACACATACGGTAGCACTGAATTTCCAATCAATAATCATCGATGAATTGAGACAAATTCCATTCAGTATTGTCTGCAAAAGGGAGTATTCACCATAAAACTGAAAACTGAAACGGGGTTTTACTCGTTTAGCGATCAATGGTTGAAGGTGTTTATGGTTTGAGATCATCCAATCTGTGGCCCATGCAATCTATCAAAAGTTCGCGAAGAAATGTCGGAACAAAGTTGCGAACTTTTTCTCTAATTCTCTCAAAATCCCATGCTATTTTCACAAAGAAAAAAGTTCGTCAAAAAGATGCGAACAAAGATGCGAACAAAGTTCGCAACTTTCTGTCGATGTGTTAGAGAAATGGAGAAATAGCGTGCAATTTGGAGAGGTGCAGAAAAAGTAAACGGTCGTTTACTTAAAGTTGCGACGAAACTTGAATTTACAAAAGTGATAGTGTGATGGTTAAATTGCTATTACTCAAGTCTCGATGAAAGTGTGTTCAATAATTCAAAAATATTTTTTGCGAAAACACTTATTATTTACACGAAAACTGCACAGGAAATCGGGTGCATTCTCAGTCACAGTCGTCCGAATTCTTTGAGAGCGCGGAGCAGCTGAAAAACATGTTCGAAGTTCGAAGTAAACACACGCGTTGCGACCGCGAGCGCGTGACCTGACTGACTGTTCTCTCCCTCACTTTCCGCTTTCCGATACACTTGTGTGCTTTTATGTACTTTCATTCACATTTAAATGTGCCAACGTTCATCTATATGTCCTGTTTGTTGCTTGATATTGATTGATTGTTTTGTAATTCCGTTTCATTTGCAGCGAGTAGCTTTCGCCTCCGTCGGCGTCTTCATCACGTCCTCATTGTCGTCCTCAAACTCGACCGGCGTGTACGTATCAGGCTACTCCGTATGTCTCGTCACACATCTGTCGTCCCAATGTATGGGATCCGCGGCAGCTCACAGGTAATTTCATTACTTTTGTTATTACTATTCATTATATTAATAGTAACAATATAAGTACGTCTCAAGCGTGGACGGAGACCGTTAATCAAAGGAATTTATCCTACGCTTGTGACGTCACATTTTCCCCTTGGTCGTGTGTTATTGATTGTTTGATTTGTAATAATCGTGTCGTTTGCAGCGTGTCGCAGTCAATGCGGGCGCCCCTGCATCGGCGATTCCATCAGAGAAGCTACGGTGAGCATCACACTTTTGTATTGTGTATATTATCGTTCCTTTTTGACGTTTTTGTACTCCTTTATGATTCAAGATTTATTTGGGCAATGATTGTAAAGTGAAGGTGACGGTTATGACCTCGCGGGGCTCCCCGTCTAGAGGCTGTAGCTCGCGAGGTACCCCATATAAGTGTTCTACCCCGCGGTGTACCTCGCGAAGTACACCACGGGATTGAACGGTGTGCCCCGCTAGTAAAAATACCGGAGTAAAGTGTGCAATGTTTGATCAAACTACAGGTTCATCGAATTGCAGTTTGATCAAATGCTTACAGGTCAAGTATGGTAGATGGCTGACCAATGGCTACACGAAGGTCGTGCTCTTCTACATTGGATTGGCCGCGTGGAAGGTGAATTATTGATTGATTGGTTGATTTTTTTTATCTCTGGAACCCTTGATTCCATAACTATACGTTATCGATATATTATCTCTTGTCTGTGGTTGTATGGGCATTTTGATCTACGATATCTCGTATCGATTGACTCCTGTCGCGGAACGTTATTGATTTTGATTAATCGAATCGATTGCAGCCTGAGCTATGGTAGTCGACACACATTGGCATTCCGTGGCATGATGGCGAGAGCAACGACTGCCTCATTCTCGTCTTCGTGGTGGCCATTTTCCTGCAGAAGGTACTGTAGTTTTTTTCTATTTTTTATTTTGTAGTTTGATCAAGTTGTAGTTGACTACAAACTAGTCTGATCAATGTCAAGTTGACATTGTCAATAATATCCATTTGCAGTTTGAGCAGCGCGCCTCGGCTGATCGACCGGCGTTTGTCGTAGGACACTTTCACGGGTGGCAGGTATCGATTGATTGATTATTATGCCTACCTTATCTTTGAGTTTATCGATTTATTTCTGCTGTACCTAATAAAGTAGAAGCTGGAAACCGCGAGTATCGTTACTGTAATATTGATTTATCGATTTGATTGATTTATTGATCGATTGATCTCCACAGGCAGGCGTTGGCTTGATCATGTCCCGATCATGGAAGACGAACGTATCTGTCGTGTTCACGACGCACGCGACGCTGCTCGGACGCTATCTGTGTGCCGCCGGCGCTGATCTCTTCAACCACATTGAACATGTTGGTAACTTTGATCTTTGAACTTTGAACTGTTGATCGCTGACCAGGCATTGATCTATGATCCTTCTTTGTCAGTTGGACTGCGATCGTGAGGCGGGCGAGAAGCAGATCTACCATCGGTACTGCTTGGAGCGCGCGGTTGCGAACATGTCCCACATCTTCACCACTGTCAGGTAGGTAGTCGTTCAGACTTGAGACTTCTGTTGCTACATTTTCCTTGCGTTGATCGTAGGTCGAAAAGTGCGTTGCGAACTACCAAGCCTGAGAGCATTTTCAGCCGAAAATTCACAAAAAATCGAAAAATGCAAATCGGTATTGAATTTCGTCAAATGTAGCAACGCAATACTTCTTAACTATATTTAATCCGTTAGATTATATTTGATCAAGTTAGAATCAAGCGACTATTCTTTTAGTATTTAATATAAATAATAGATAAATAAATTTATTAATTAATAGTGACATCGCGTGTCTGGAGTGTGAGCACCTGCTCAAGCGCAAGCCGGACACTCCGAACGGCCTCAACGTCGTCAAGTTTGCCGCCCTTCACGAGTTCCAGAACATGCACGCGATCGCAAAGGATTCACGATTTCATCCTCAGGCACTTTTACGGGTACGCGGTAGTTGCGGCGGTTATCGATTTATTCGTTGCATCATTGCTGTAGTTGTGATGCACTGACCAATACGCGCCACGCGCCTCACAAGGAATCAGCTCGCGGAAAGCAAACTGGATGAAAATTTGCACAGACATAACTGAACGCGATCATTTTTTTGATCATTGGTGAAATCTAGAAATTCTGGCATGTAATAGCCGAGCCAGAAAAGGGGCCCAAAGTTTGATCATATTTGCAGAAACTTCGCCTCAAAACGATTTTTCGCTAAGATACCCAAGATACTAGCCACTATACCACCGCTCCACTTGTTATCTTCACTCAGGGAACAAAACATGCATCGAAAAATCGTTTTGATGAGTTTCTACAAATATGACCAAACTTTGGACCCATTTTCTGACCCGGCTATTGCACGCCAGAATTTTTGGACTTCATCAATGATTTTGTAACACCTTCAGCTATGCAAATTTTCACCCAGTTTGCTTTCCGCGAGCTGAAACCAGTCTCTTGTCAGCCGTACCAACGGAGACGTCCACCTAAAGCTTGCAGAGTGCAAAATTTGACATAAGTGCATTATTTATAACATTTATGTTGTATTTGTGCATTAAACACGCACGAAAGTTACATTCTACAGAGTTTACGTAGACGCATAATAATAATAATAATAATATTATAATAATAATAATAATAATAATAATATTATTATTATTATTAATTGATATAAATTTCAGTGGCAATATCCCCGACATGGATGAGATGATGTTGCCGTCGGAGCAAGTGCACATCAAGCGATGCATCATGTCGGCCAAGGTTATTTGATTGATTGATCTATTGAATATTGATTGATTTATTGATTGATCGATAGTTTAATTGGTGTATTGATTGATCGATTGCTCACGGCATAAGTCGAAAAGTATGTTACAAGGTACCAAGCCTGACCGCATTTTGAGCCAAAATTGCCCAAAATCGAAAAACCTGACCGGATTTTGAAAACCGATATCCTAGCTATTCGACCTATGGCTCACGGTATAACGGGCTGCGGTAACGGGCGATTGCTCAATGGATTTTTGATTGTAGTTTTGTCGTAGCTAGGCTACTGTAGTTCACCTTATCGATTTGTGATCAGCATGTGTAGCTAAAGTATATTGATTGGTCATCCGGTTACTGTAATCATATCAATTGAAGAGCAACACCCTGCCGCCCATCTGCACCCACAACATGGTCGATCCTGATAATGATCATGTATGTTTACGTGCATATGTTATTGATTTTTGAATTATCGATTGTTTTGAAAGTATTGATTACTGATCATGTTCATTTCAGGTATTCGGCGCCCTCCGTCGCGTGCGCCTCTAACGATCATCACGATTGAGTGCGCCTCTAACGATCATCACTATTTTTTTTTCAAGGTATGGTGGCTGTTGTTTTTTTTGTTGGCAAATTGCCAAGATTCTCTTCTTTTCGCTCACAGTTTCGTTGTTTCTTGTCAGTAAAAGAGGAATTTGCGTAGAAAGGATGACTATAATTGCTAAAAGTCACAAAGTGTTTAGTCCTCGTAAGTAAATGATAAGTCTTCAGGTGATCTTCCATCCCGTGTTCCTCTCGTCGGTGTCACCACTCATCGGTCTCGACTACGATGACTTTATGCGCGGCTGTCATCTGGCGTCTTCAACTCGTACTACGAACCATGGAGATGCACACCCGGAGAGTGCGTGATTTTCTCTCTGAGATTTTTACCGATGATACACAAATTATTATATTTCGTTTGTTGATTATCGCCTAATTATACTTTACCGTTTATTCGATTCGATGTTTCTATTAGAAAAGATTTTTATTAGTTTGAGAAATGAAAGAAAAGCCTTTAAATTCCATGTTTGACTATTTTAAAGTTTTCGAATTGTTTATAAATAACTTGTATAAATATATTTGTCCACACCGTCGTTGTTCCGAAATATGCTAATGATAATGAAAATAATATATAAATTTGTAAATTTGCACCACAAAAAAAGCAAAAGTATCTGACACATTGTAGTAGTGCGTTCAAACGGACGAATTATGTGGTTCGAAAAAAATGACACACCGCACTTAATCCGACCCTACGAACCGGGTAACGGTAGTTTACGATAGGCCATAATCATATTCGCGAAAATAGTACCTATTCCCGCGATAATTAATAAATCTGACCCAGCGGAATCAATCTGACCCACTGAACTAGGTTACTGTAGGTTACGGTAGGTCGGATATGGTAGAATATGGTGGGTGAGCTTATGAATTAACTTGGTAGTTGTTGGAACCGGCTGAGCTCTGCCCAACGTCCGGTAGTTTAGTTGTACATCAAACCCGTCTGGGGTACGCCGAACTCTCTACTACTACTATATAACCCCCATTGACCATATAGGGGGAAGATGAAGTTCGAAGAAAAGTTCGCATCTTTCTTCGCAAGTTTAGTGCGAACTTTTAGGGCAACCTGCGAACTTTCCTTCGAAGTTTCTCGCAAACTTTGATAGATTGCATGGACCCCTGGTTTCTGCATTCTCAAGAAACGAATATTGTTCGAGGTATCAATTGTAGTTCTGAATTGAACAGGATAATTCTCTAATACATTAAATCTCCGTGTCTACCTTGGCTTAACAATGATCTGTGTTGTAGGTTCATCCCAAGTTCCTTCTTCGACGTTTGTTGAGAAATGGCAGATCTTCAATGGGATATTAGATCTATAATGTTTCGTATTCATACCTTAACCAAATCAAATCCTTCCATATCCGCGAATCGAACAGTCTGAAAATATGATTGAATGAATGATTTATCATGAGTTCTATATTTGTCTATGCACTCCACTCATACCACACGCAGTATCATAAAGATAACTACACAATATGAACTTCAATCGATAACAAGTTTTGTTCATTCTCTCATTAATATAATATATTGTGATCTTGAAACATACATGAACATTGAATGCCCTTAACCATTCCTTCGCTTCCGGCATTCCAAGTTGAGATGATTCACTATTAAGAGAATCAATACCTGAAAGTTCACTAGTAGTTAATACTATATATAAGATTAATATTTATAATTGAAGTGTTCCTATCCTCAATCTTATATATCCTTCCACATGGAATCCACTAGAATCCTCACGTGGTCAATGGTTATAAACAAGTAGTGATAAATACGTGAGAGATGAAAGGACAGAGAGGAAGTAGTGATCTTTTCTTCACTTGAACATTCTATGTGGTCTATGACGTCTTTTATCTCCAATGAACACTTCCCACTTTCATTAGGTACAATCATACGAAGAGTGATCATTATATCAGTTGATTAATCATATTAGGCGCATACTTTGTTTCATTAGATAAGTTTCACATATTCCTTTTCAGTTATATCGATCGTTTAATTTTAACCAAAATACTAAGCTTTTTTTTGAAAATCATATTAATAATTTGATATCATAATTTAGTTTATTGTGCGATAATAAATGGGTAACGGAGGTGTTTCGCTGATTCAATAAGTAAATAACTCCTACTTCTATTTCATTAGTTCCTATTGTACTTAATAAACAAATTCAACAGATTTTCTTTTACTGAAATGAATAGCTGATCATTAGGACTTTATGTTTGATAAGGATAATATTCATTCGTGTCTTCTATTTCATCATGATAGCATTCGTTCTCGCCACAACTAATCTTATCGTCCTCTTTGTTTCACTTATACTCAATATCTCATTAGCATTCATAGTAGTTCAGAAAGCTGATAAAGTCGGAAGTTTCAGACGGTAAGTAGTTTCAGATGAATATATTGGTATTAGTATATTCTTTACAGGTTTTATTATTTATTTATTATCATCAATATATTTTATTCTCTCTCTCAATGGTTGATCTCTCCAGTAAGTATTCAATTAATACGATACAAAATCTATAGAGAAAAGACTTCAAAGTTTATAGTTTCTTTGGTCAACAGAAGGAATAATAACTGTAGTAGCTAGTTCGATCTACTCACTCAATACACAGTTGATGGAGGTATTCATTCACTCATACTTACTTCATATATTTGCAAAACATAAGTTGAACAATCATAGATAGCCTTCTTTCTTTGGTTCTTTTTATTGATATTCACTATTATTCTTCTTTCTTCTTCATTTATCTATCGACATGTGTTTGTTATAAGGTTGGGAAAATATTAATATTTATCGATTTATCATTATTTTAGAGCACATCTTTTACATATATTTGATTATATTTGGTTTATCATACCTTGGTTCTTAATGTCTATTGTAAGTATCTTTAATCGACTACACTTTGAATAATTATTTTATCAATGCTAAATTAATTTTTTATTGTGTTACATTTGTTACAGAGTGTGAGTGCTGGGATAGTTGTAGGAGCTTATTTATTCACATATCCAATACAGAGAAGTTTAAGAATAAAAATGCAGAAGATATTAGATCTTGATCAAGGAATTAATTATCAACGATTTTTCATATTTGGAATCGACTTGGTATTTATTTCGACTATGATTTTACTGATTTATAATAGTCGACCCTAGTCAGGACGATAATTCTGAATCTAAAGCAGTTATTGGAATCATCGGATTAGTTCTTGTTGTAATCATAATATTCTCATTATTAATAATAATATTTTCTACTCATCGAATGAAATCTTTCATATCAATCAATATTCACAGTATCAAGACTAAACAAACTCAATTAGACGCTCTGTACTTATTGATTTTTCAGGTGAGCATGCCCAGAATTATTATTAAATTTTTTTTTCTCGATTTTCAGACCTTGAATCTGGTGCTTTTCATCTACGTTCCATTTCTGTACAGAATATCAACAATGTTCATATCCTTCTCCAATCCAGAGATTATGCATTGGATATTATCATTTTCATTCGTTATTTATCCAATATTTAATCCATTGATAATTTTTGCATTCACTTTATATTATAGAGAATTTATCATAGAATCAGTTAAAGATCTCATTTTCATGTTTAGATTTACCTCATAGTGTTCATTCTATAACATATATCGCTTTATCTCTCAACATTTATAATGCATTTGTAATTATCGATAACAATTTAACGTCGACATTCATCGTTATTAATAAGTATTGGTGAAACAAAATTCCGTGAAATTTCAGAAGAAATTAAAGTAAATCTAATATAAAACATACCTTTATCATCTACTGCATATAATCAATAATCAATAGCCCCTTTTATATTTGGGTACCTCGGGCGTTTATGACGGAGCGTAGCATTAGCTTGAAATTATCTCCGCAAGATGTGCCCGCTATTCTTGATTCCTAAACGATCAAATGATTTATGATAGCGAAACACCAAAACAAAATCAACCGATAAGCCTGATCTCCATAAATGATGCACTTTTTTGTTATAGATCATTAAAGATGGTGCCCCGAGAATGTTCATGTAAATCACTGCACCCCTCTTGTGGGAATGCAAAGTGATATGAGAAAGTTAGCGAAGTGGCAAACGTTCAGACTCGTTACCCGTTTGACGCAAGTTCGAAACCTATTGCCGAATTTACTCAATTTTCAAAAAGCGCGCCCTTCCCTTCACCAGCCTGATAGTTCATTTATGTTTCTAGCGATCAATATGCTGAATCATCATAAAATAAATAGTGCACTGTATGTAGAATATCTTTTGCTACCTTTCTGTCTTCACAGTTTGTTCACGAAAATATTCGCGGGACACCACCTTTAATATTGAGCGTATAAAAATCACTTTTTTTGTTTGAGAGCGTTCAAAATCTATGACGATCCCTTTTAAATATTAAATCAGCGCGGCGAAGATCAGGGTTAGGTGTGAGGAAATGGAGAGGTAATCGAGTTAGGCGAGGGAGTGTAGGCTCCTGTTGTCTCGGTATTTACATACAGTTTGTCATTTTCTTATGCAAGTACATTTTATACGGATAATATTTCCAAATTCTGAGTTTATCGCACGATACATGCAAGTAATCACAATTGGAAATTATATGATATCGAAGCTCATCAGAATAGCAATTACTTTCCAGCATAAGCCAAGTGTTTGAAGATACAATCTTTGGGTCCATATCTGAAAAGATCAAAGATCAAAGATCAAAGTGATTATGGACTAAACCTTTTGAGAAGCGCCTGATTGAGAGCTTCAGCATGATCATCTCCACGAGTCTCAGCAACGATATTAGCACGAACGGAGAATATATCATGACGTGTATATGATCGATCCTATAGATATGTATACACTATGTATTCAGAAATGATAGCATTTGTTCACAACATATTCTGTCGTGATTAATCACTTACAAGGATCATATCCTTGACTGAAATTCCAAGATCGGCGATAATTCCCATTAATTCATGAACAGCACCTGATTATTGATTAGATTAGTCAGATTATCGATTAACTATCATAATACCTGGACGATCAGAAACGACAACATTGAAGTGAACGAGACGACGATCTTGTGCCATTCCTATATTCTCTCATTATTTCAATAGTTCAAATATCTTACAGAATACCTCTTTCGATACAACGATTCAATGCAGTACTGTCAATATTTCCTCCTGATACGACTGTAGCGACTCGTTTTCCCCTGAATATTGAATGATGAGTACAGATTGGACCGTAAATTACAAACTTTAGATGATCCAGTTGACCAGAGAGCAGTGCAGCAACTCCGATAGCTCCGGCTCCCTCAGCCACCACCTGAAATTGATATTTGATCTTTGATCTCTAATCTCTTGTCAAACCTTCTCCAATTCGATCAAACGAAGAACAGCAACAGCGATATCTTGTTCATCGACAGTAACCATGCGATCGATACGACCTGATCTACGGTATTCAATTGAGAGAATCATCCGATAATGAGTGAACCTTTGCAATTATGGAATGCATTAACACCAACGATAGGAACAGCTAATCCATCAGCAAGGGAAGGTTCAAGAGGTGATTGTTCAGGACCTCCATGTTCTAATGCATACTAAGATATCATAAATCATAGTAACAACGAAATTATACATGTTTAAATAAATGAATTGATTGTAATCAATCAATCCCAAATACAAACCTTCATAGAAGCATTAGCAGTACTCTCCACTCCAATAATCTCAACAGTTGGTGCCAAGGCCTTTACTGCCACAGCAATTCCAGCTATGAGTCCTCCACCGCCTACTGGGACGACAATCGCATCCACTTTTCCGAGCTATAATCATGTATTAACAATTATAAAAACATTGTAATAACATACATTGTTATTATATTTATAATATAATTAATGTTCAAAATCTACATAGACCATTCAACGACTTACTTGATCGAGTAATTCAATTCCAATAGTTCCTGTTCCCGCCAAAACATCAATATGATCATATCCATTGATATAACTTCCTCCCCTTTCATGGGCTAATTCTAGTGCCAATGAACGAGCAGCTGAGATATCCTTACCCTGAAAAAAGATCAAAGATCAACAATCAGAAACCAAACTATTACACAAACCTGAACAATAACTTCGGCGCCGAAGGAGATACACTTGTCTATTTTCATTATGGGAGCATGTCTGAAATTGTGAGATTTGATCTTTGATCTTTGTAGTATGATCTTACCTAGGCATGCATACAGTAATGGGTACCCCCAATTGTCTTCCGTGATAGCAAAGAGCAAGTGCATGATTACCAGCCGAGGCAGCAAAGACCTGAGATCAAAGATCAAAGACCAAATTACAAAGATCAACGACTAACTCCAGCCCTTCTCTGTTCTTCTGTAAGATTGTGAAGTGCAAATCGGCCACCACGTTCCTTGAAACTTCCAGTGACCTTAAACACGCTTATAACAGTTTGATCTTTGATCTTTGGAGACTTGATTCAATTCCATTTTGAGATGTACATCCATTCCGGCTCTTCTTGAGAGAAGAAAAGAATGACGACATTCAGTACGAAGAACTCCTCCCTACAATCATCACATTTCAGAAATATTCACTATTCTAATGATTAGGTACTAGTAAATACTCATTTCAGGGATATCATAAATCTATTCTTCATTATTTGGATAACATCTTCCGTTAACTTAAAACCAACCTCGAACTTGGTAGGGTTCACCTTCTGAAACATAGAGTATTAATAGAGTGCAAAGATCAAAGATCAACTATCGTACCTTTATGGCATGAGCAGCCGCAGCGACTTTCTCAAATGTGAGTGTTTTTGGATTCTTTGGATCACAATGAGGATCATCTCGAGTTACTTTAGGTTGAGGATATTGTTTACCAAATGCTGTACGATGAGCTGATAATATACATGATATTACAGTATTATATGTAGTAGACTATCCATTTGATTGAGTGGCAGTGAACACATTTATTTTTTTCTACTATTGCATTTTTTTTTAAATTTTTTAAAATAAATTGGATGCATTTATTGTCTAGTTCTCACGTCAATATAGGACTCACAGGTCTTAGCAACGGAGAAGATTCGACGCATTTCTAGTATATGAGAGTAGACGACTGATTACAACTTGACAATGACAATGAAATGAAATGAAAAAAAGAAGAATATCTAAATATGAAAGAATTAAATGAAATTCAATTATCCAATGCAACTTCAAATGTGGAATACATTTTTTACGTTTCCATTGAACTCAATCAGCCGATACTCGACAGTTGGGTCTACATTAGGGTTCTCTGAAGAGTTCGATCGTGTATGGAGAGTAGCATGGATAGAGGAGCAGCGATGACGAATTTGTCTCTCCATCTCTTATCCAGACGTTCACCCTTTCTTTTCCGCACGGATTCCATTCGATCACTTTTAAACTCTATCGATTATAGCACGATTTCGAAAGTCTCTCGGCTTCCATAATTCATCGGGAAAAATGAAAAAAAAACAGAGCGTTAGAAATGCAAGGTGTATGGATTCGAAAATTGGAAGGGATGAACTTTATTCTACGTAATTGAAATCGTCAACTACAGCGAACATTAACAACTAAATAATAATTTTGATTCTAGGATTTTGATATCAGTCGCGTACAAATCCCTTTTTTGTACATGAGTGGCCAAAATACCCTTTAGCAATTTTCGACATTTTCAAGAAAAATAAGGCATATGCGAAATAGCTAAATAGAACTCAACCAATTTATTGAAAATAGTAGGCTTCACAAGAGCCCAAATTATAATCGTTTCTTTGTATAATATATGTAGTACATTATTGATAATATTCGAAATACGAAATATCATAATTTATCTAACAAGGGGATGGTCGCAACTGGTCCTGGCCATATGAGACGGTAATAACATGACTAGGATCAGTTTTCGATGCTGATTACGAATCCGTATTCAGAAAATGCCTAATCGACCTCTGTTCCGAAAAAATTGGTATTGAAATTTGGCTTGTTAATTCGAAAAGTCGTGTAGTTTCATTCGCAAACTATCCGGATTGCATCGAAAAGATCCAGCAATGTAAGGTAACCTATTGCGAGAGTTTATAGATGAGTTCACAAGCCCACCCGGACGGTTTGCGCAGGAAACCACACGAATTTCCGAATTAAAATATCGATTTCCTCGAAAATCAGGTCGATTAGGCATTTTCTGAAAACATATTCGTAATCAGAATTGAAAACTGATCCTAGTCATGTTATTGTCATCTCATATGGCCAGGACCAGTTGCGACCATCCCCTTGTAACAATGAGAAAAGGATGGAGCGAAGAGTATTTGCAAATAATAATATGTAAAAATCACGAAAGACTTAATTGTATTGTTTGGCACATGTGGACAACACTAATAGTTTTAGGCAATACAAATAGATTATGTGAGAGCATTTGTACTAGACTTGATTGAATATGCTTCTATAGATGATATTTTACTTATTCCAATAGTTTCTCTTATTGATTGTGACATAAAAAGTAATGATAGAGGAGGAGCGAATGTCTTCAATGCATTCACATAAGGATACTGCAAATTATGTAATCAATATTAGAATAAACTAAAGAATGACATACAATAGATCCAGCTATGATATTAAGTTCAATTGAATGAAGAGTTGCTGAAATATACCAAAAGACCTGAAATCAGATGTTAACTCATTTTAAATAAATATCAAAATGCACTTGGTGTGAAAACTGAACAAGATACACAAATGATATGACAATTACGTAATATAAATATATTCGTTCTTGTTTGTAGAGAAATCTCTGAAAACATATGATAGGGACTAAACAACACAAAAATTCAATCGCAAATATATGGTACATTCTCTTCGCGGAGTAACTTCATTTTGTAAAGAATCGCACAGTTTGTTGGCATAGAAGTGACAATGAAAATAATCATCAATGAAGAACTGAATGTTTTTGCTAACTGAAATAATATTAATATCACGATATCGAATCAGTTCTGTATTACTTGTTGCGCTTCCAATGGAATATTATTGTATTTGGTTCCATTTCCATTATCAACCACTAATGGAGTCTAAAAGATAATGTATAATCATTACAGAATCTATTAGATTCTCACTTGAGTTATCATAAACGCAAAAAGCCAAGCTGGAATTATAAATATAGAAATTATCATTTGTCTTCCATACTTGAACGACCAGATCTGAAGAAGGAAACAGTAACAAAGCTAACAATGAACGTTAACTTTCTCATGTTTGAAAGGTAAAAAGAGTGCAGTGAATCGATTAGCTATTTGTAATCCCATCAATATTGTATGAGAGAAAGCTAACATATGACTACAATAGATCAAAACGATTACTGTAGAACCTGAAACAGATACAACTACAATATTCTATTAATTGTTTATACCTAGAGTTAAAAATAGGACTTGATTAATCATTCTGATACCGATAACCATTATTTCATTCCCGATTCCCGCTACACCTGGAAAAAATTAAATTTGAAAAAAAAAACGAAAAAGATCTCATGAAATCAAGATCTTCTATGGAGTATGCACCTGTCGCTAGAAAGACATAGAAGAATGGTGTTTTGAAGCATGGATTCCTCGATATCAGAATAGCAATACAGAGTGCCATATAAAAGATGACGAGAATGGAATCGAATATGTCTACTGAATTACAAAGACTCGTTTTATCATGAAATATATATTTGATACCGCATAAATCGAAGATTTCTAATGATTTAAGCATAGTTTGACTGGTTCGTAGAAACTGATATGATACTAAACGAGATGAATGATACTCTGAAACATGTAATTCTGTCCTTATTCTTTAGTATATGATTATAGTTGAGTGCATCAAAACGTCTAAGTTGTCTGCTCTTCTATCAAGGACTATATATAAGATAGTTTATTATATGTGCAACAGTGTAAATCGATTACGATAGCTTCATCGATATCTGCCTATTAGATAATAAAAAACAATAAGGTGTAAAACAATTAACGGTAAATGTACCGTATAGAAAAATATCGTCTAAAAAATAACTAGTAAAATATAAGTATAATATTATAGAAAGTGCAACTTCAAAAGTAGAATATTTACTCTACTGATTTCATTAATTTCAACTTTTCATTTTATTAAGCAGGTGGAATTTCATTCTGTGAGTCGTGTTCTGCTTGCTTCCCGGTTTTTATTCTTCAAAAATTTATTATATTTGCAACATAGATCAAACAATGTTCTTGTCTACAAAAAATATTCGATTTTGATTTTCTCTTTCGCCAAGAATGAAATGAGTATTTGAGAATAAGTTTAATATTAACGAATGACTTGTTAGATCACTTCTGCGAGTTAACTTTTCTCAACATATACCAAACAATAAGAAACCTTTCAAAACTTTTTATCTGGAATAAAAGAATCACCATGAGATCAATGAATAGACCGATCGGCACTTCTTCGGTTTCTGGCCACCCACCCCCCTCAGACCCCCTCCAACCCCCCCCCCCCCTCTCCTCTCGCAATTATTTCGCCAGAAACCGAAGAAGTTCCGTCCGATCTAGGCTTGTTCCAATAGATATTTCATTGATGATTTGTATCACATTCCATGGAAGGACTGCTGTAGAAGGAGAAAGTTCAAAGAATCTTCCTCTTTAGATATCATCCCGTGTTGATTCCGACAACAAACAAAACAAATCAATTTTAAAATAATAATAATAATTTTGAAATATTCTCTTAGAATAGTTTGTTACGACAGATATAGTTGGCCCCTTCATTATGTACAAATGGCTCTATAATATGTGTATGTTTTGATGATATTCCAGTTGGTGAGATTATCGTACAATAACATGTCTAGTCTTGTAGTCAATCATAATAGTTCAGCAGATTAAGATGGTTATTCTTAAATACTCAAACAAAATCACTAAATAGAATTTTTTCGAAACGTATACATCTGACGTTTCTCAATTATTGATTGGCATTTGGGCCAGTAGCTACAATATTGGTTATAATAATATGAAATTCTCAGTATTACAGATTCATACAAGTTAAAGACACAACCCGAGCTGATGTGA
This sequence comes from Parapristionchus giblindavisi, assembly GCA_943737045.1. Taxonomy (NCBI): domain Eukaryota; kingdom Metazoa; phylum Nematoda; class Chromadorea; order Rhabditida; family Diplogasteridae; genus Parapristionchus; species Parapristionchus giblindavisi. The sequence continues at coordinate 830,285 of CALSFV010000237.1, forward strand.
AACTTTACGATCCTATTCTTTAGCAAATGAATGCATTTCGATCGGTCGAATAATGTTTCATTTATTTTTTGCATAATTTTTATGAATCTGCAAATAAATAAGAGATTGTGAATTGTGGACGAAGATAGTCAACTAGTTATTAACGATCAAGATGTACATTTGAAGGCAGAATACATTATCTTCCCTCTTTAATAATAAATAATCTCGTAATCTAACATTTTCATAATACATTTGATTAATGGTATTGGACTTCCTCCATGATGGATGTGATATTGTTAACATATTAGCCCTTTGTATTTCATCTTCAAAAATCTGTTATACAGAATGGATTGAATCATTAAAATATGATTATTGTTACGAGCTAGATGAAGAGACGGATTTTGATCCAAATCCAATACATTTTCGTATAGGTTGAGACATACAAAGAAGAGCAATTGGAGGAATAAATGTATTGATTGCATTGATATATTGATACTGCAATCAACATTATTGAATATGTATAATTTTAGCATCATGAATGCATTTACCTTACGCCGTTACGTTAATACGTGATACATTTGGCTTACGTTCACATAAATGTTGAAGTGTGTTTGGTACCAAGTGGAAACCCGTGAAGGCCAATAGGGTTACAGTAGTTACCGAAACATCATTATCAGGGTTTTCCACTACACTCTCCAAAACTGCGTGGGCTTGGACGTAAGCAAAATGTAGCATGTATTTACGCAACGGGGAAGACACATAAGTCAAAATTAACAATTTGTAATGGATGCTCAAACGAACCAAATTTGCTGCAAGCATAATCTGAGGAATATTTTTTCTACATAATGCAATATACCAGAACACCTTAAATTGATCATTAAATGCATTAAATTACATCTTAAATGCACAGCCGAGCTAATTTTACTCGCCTCTTTGGCAACATATTCTCGCTTTATTTGTCTGCGAGCGGGCGTAACCGGAGATTAAATTATATTAACGTGTTCCTTTAAACTTGCCTGATGTATGCATAGAAGTAAATTTACAATTGACATTATAATGACATAATAAAGAAATATAAGTTCTTGTTGATGGTTTTGCTGAATAAATTCTTTATTATTGAAGATATGAATACGTTCCAAACTTTATTCCTTCTAAGTTTTCTCATTTTATGTAGAATCATAGCATTCATAGGAACAGTTAGAATAATAAATAGAACAGATTCACAGAACGCGTACGTTTTTGCTAACTCAAAAATTTCACGATTAATATATTGTTAAATGCTTTGATAACCTGTAAAATAGCTCTTGGTATGTTAATATACTTCCACTTTCCTTCTCCAATATTAATAAATCGAGCAGGCTGATTAACAAAAAAAATTAATTCTTTTTTTCTTTTGAAAACGTACCTGATTTATGGTAAAAGCGTAAAGCCATAAAGGAAGAATATTAAGAATAATAATAGCTATCCATGTTGGATAAGATTTCCAAATCTGATGGCATTATTTTGTCTCGTCCTCGAAATCAATACAATCAATTACCGTATCGTGTTTTACAGGAAAATAAAGTGAAGTAAATCGATTGATGACTTGAATAATCATCAGAAATGTATTAGATGCTGACAGTGCATGACTCCAATACACTAATATGTTATAAATAATACCTAAAATAGCCTTTTTTCAGATTTCATTAATAAATGAGTACTCCAATCTCATTACCAAAAGTGGGTCCTATATAGAAAACTTCATTAAACAAATTCAGGGAAAGTATAACTATTTCATTTAGAATTCCAGGAATACCTAAAAAGTTATGTACATACAATAAAATAATTAAAGAGAGGTAAAACCTGCAGCAAGGAACAAATAGAAGAATGATGATTTTAAATATGTATGTTTAGATTTAAAAATACATAGCCATAAATAACAATATCCTGTTACTAATAGACCATCGATGATACTTTCTAACAATAAATATTATAAAGATAATCATTAAAAGAATATTCTAACCAATGATACTTAATACTTCCTGGGTATCAATCATTTCTAGACGAAGTTTTTCTAGACAGACAGCCTAGAAAAGTGCTCGGGAGTATTAATATGATTCATTTACACATAGACACTTCGCGCTGATTTCTAATCATTACATCAGATAATTCTCCGTTGTGATATCACTCTTTCGTAAGATTGTCAAGTAAATCAATGTTACCAGAGAGGAAGTCAAATTTGAATAGGGTTAATTATTCAAAAGATATACATCGATAATACTGTGGTAGACACTCTCGTTTCTTACAAGTCTATCCCCGCATAACCCTTGTCTCTGTGAATAAATTTCCGAAAAATATGTACGCAGTATCGATTACTTAATCTATCTGAATGCTATTAAAATGAGCTCTCTGTAAGGGCGGAGGTGTGAGGGCACAAAGTTACAAAAAAATCATTTTTAAAAATCATCCTAGACCATTCATATCTGGTGGTTAGAGTCCCTAGGGGTGGGATACACAGTCAAAAAATTACCAGGGGAAATGGGGATAAGCGGGGACAGGGAATGTGTGAACCATTCTATTAGAAATGAGATACAAAATATTTAGGAAAGAAGATCAATAAAAAGGAAGAAAAAATATACATGAATTATTAGAAACATATGGTATTACTAAAAGTAATGGCTGTTCCGCACCCTTTCGCCATAGGATAAACAACTTGAAAACATTGAGAGGTGGTTAAAGGGGTACCTCAAGTCAAAAAAATATTAGATAAATAATTAAACACAAGCATAGAATCAGTTATACTCTTGGACTTAGAATGTTCATGCTTCAATATGTTAAATCTATTTCAAGGTATAACTATTATAAATTGGATTGAATCGTTGACGGAATAAGCAATGAAAGTACTCTGATGACTACGTTTACTACATTCACTTACTCATACACGTAATAGGTAGTTCTCCGATCAAGGACGGATGAATTAGAAACACCAAAGACGTATATATTCTGTAGATAAGTCTACTCTAATTGGTTCATATATAGGGTTGAAGTAAATATAACGAACGACGTAATAATTGGACATTTGTTCCCAGATCAAATAAACGACAGATGATCTGCGATATTCAAGATGATCTACCAAATATATCACACTGTGCAATATTATGATTAAGAAATCACATAATGTTACTATGATTATATTTCTAAAACATCTAATTGAATGTAAATATTGTACAAATATTATATAATATAGCTGATATAATTGAGGATATGATGCAATTATGTTTTTTTCGAATATTTATATAACACTATAGTAGTATACTATCTCCTTGTTTATCTTCAATTGTTAATTCTAAATTCTGTGCATTTCAATTTATCTCAATATTGTCCTACTCTGGTATTTCGAAACTTAAAGGTGGTGTCCCACGAATATTTTCGTGAATAAATTGTGAAGACAGGATGGTAGCAAATGTCATAAAAATCACTGCATACTATTTCTTTTAAAATGTTTCTGCGTATTGATCGGTATAATTTTGAATGAGAGATGTTCAATAGTGCAGGGAATGGTGAAAGAGAGATGGGAAGGGGCCAAATGAGAGGGCAAAGGTTGAGTGCCGGTCGCAAACTGAACATCAACACACTTTTTACTTACTGTATATGTATATGATGGGCTCATTCTAATCGTGGTTTGAGCCAATGATTCTTTTCGTGTTTCCCCATATTTAAAGTATACTTTTAAGTTTAGTTTAAAAAACTACGTCACAGTCTTGAAGTACACTTTAAGTCTACTTCAAGTGAAAGAACATTTGACGAAATGCATTACTGTATACCACACCACTTTAGGTAGACTTAAGTTTCACTTGAAGTAGACTTACAAGTTTACTTCAAGTGCAGACTTTAAGTAGACTTTAAAGATGGGGACCCACGAGATTTTTCGTAATAATACTGTTCGGGTAGAATGATAGAGATTTATCACACGAACCGAAAGACATATCTAATATTGATTCATGATATGTTTAAAGCCCACTATGCGCATTGAAAGTGCAACTTTCAAGTCATGTAGAGCCCATCCGATTTGCATACTTGTTCTCCCATTTTCTCATTATCACTTACGCCAATTACCATATAATATAAACAATAGCCAGCATGCTTATCGTGGCGGCCTCGAGTCAGTCATGCAAACTCGAGGCTCCCCTTTCTTTAATTTTCGAAATAGCAGAGTAGCTGATAAATGGATGTCGATGTATTGAAATAACAAGTTGTGTTATTCACCATCAATTATATTTCGGATGATACTCTGAATATCACAATAATTGTGACTTTCAAATCCTCTCTGTATATGCACATTCGTTTCATTTTTAGTCCATAAATGCTTGATTCTCTACAAATTTTCAATCACATTGGTGAGGATCATGTTGTGCTGAATATTATTATCATTTTAATTCTTAGGAAATATCATCGACATAATATTGATAATTGGATATTTTCATTTGTGTTTATGTATATTTCGATCAAGAAATCCATATCTGAAGACACTATTCTTCTATTTATTCATTGCTTCAGGTTTTAAAACAAATTTAGTTATTCTTTTTATTGTAAATATTAGTTTTATAGGCATCACCGGAATTTTGAATGAAATTGTTATATTCCTTATTAGAATTATTAATCAAATTCTCTACATTGGGCCTTCTCTTGGAGGTATGTTTTCTATATAATGTTAGTGATGTCAACGAAAATAGTTAATTTTAAGGTACTATTTGTAATTCATTAGTATATTTAAGTCATGCATTATCAGCATCTAATACATTTCTGATGATTTTTCAAGTCTTTAATCGATTTACTTCACTTTATTTTCCGCTAAAGCATGATATGGTTTATTTATTTTATCGACTATTTTATCGACAATTAATTAATTTTATCAGATATGGAAATCTCATGTAATTTGGATAATAATTGTTATTATCAATACTTTTCCTATATGGCTTTATGTATTTATGATAAAACAGGTACAATTTTCACAGTGTAAAATTAATTGAGTAAATTTAATCAGTCCGCTCAATTTGTTAACATAGGAAATGGGAATTGGAAATACAATGGTATTCCTAAGGAACCACAAGAGGTTTATTCAGATCATTCCGATTATTTGGTTCAATTACATTTTCAGTTAGTCAAAACATATTCATCGTGTATAATGATATTCTTCATTATAACGACTATTCCTTTGAACTCAATGATACTTCATAAAATAAGATCACTAAGAAAAGAAAATGTACGGAACGAATGAATTGAGAGTGAACTTTCCTTGACTGAAACAGATAGAATATGATGCATATGATAGAGAATATGAAAAGATATCTTAAAGATATCTAAGATGTCTTAAGACAAAGTATAATGATAAATTCAAGACGTGAAACACTGCCTCGTTTGTTTTATTATTTGTATTCTTTATCGTTTTTCTTTGTATACACTGTCCAAGTTGAGTCTCGGAATTAAATATCCTTTACGTATCTATATTATATAGTGGATTAGTAAAGTAAGAACTGCGAATTCTTCCAGCAAATCTACCTCAACGATGAACGAATATTTCTGTACTATGTAATCATTATCACAAATGCCTATTTAGTTCATTTTATACATCAGGTAAGTAAAGGAAATGGAGTGATGATTAGAAAATGAAACAGTTTAAGGGTTTCTGGTTCCTTGCGTCAACTTTGCAAAATGTTGAACTACTTTTTCTGGCATCTACTTCGGTTTGTGATTACTAATATTGATGAATCTTCATTGATTTCATTTTAATTATAGTATCCATATATCAACGCAATCAATACATTTATTCCTCCAATTGCTCTTCTTTGTATGTCTCAACCTATTCGACAATGTATTGGATTGGAATCAATATCTTTTCTTGATTCAATTAATGTCACTCATTCTATACGAAATTCCAATGTTTAATAGTCGTGTATTAATTGACAAGAAGGAAAATTCATAATATTTGCACTGATCGAAAGCATTAAAGAAGAGAACAACTGTAAAATTACATTTCAAGTTTTTCACAGTTTCACAGTAGAGTATTACAAAAGATCGATACATTTACAAATAGGAAAAAAAACAAAAATTGATATAGTTGAAAGCACAAACAAACTCATTTCTGGGAAGATATTCATTATATTTGAGTAATATAATAGTAGCGATCGCTCAACTGTTTAAATTTTTTTTAAAATTTTTCGTTGAGTCTGAATAGTGTTTCCAAAATTTGTAATTTTTCAAAATTTTGAAATTTTAAATATTCCCGCGCAAAAACAGCGCAAAAAACAATAAATCCAAATTGAAAGGTAATTCAATTTTTTACAATGGTATGATAATTTTAATAATTTTAGAAAAGCTATTCAGACTCAACCAAATATGATTTGTTTACTATACCGTATTGTAGACTCCAAACCATTTGAGAGATCGCTATCCGCAATCGTGCAAACAATTATTTCTCACTAATTGATGTATGAGAAATCGTCCTTACGATTTTAATATGATAATTAAAAAGAATTGAGTGCAAATTCGACATATTCTCATTCATTTTCGATCTTCGAACGGTGGCTCTAAAATAAATGGCCGCTGCGACTTTGCACGAAATTAAGAGTCAAAATCGCGCAGAATGACTTTTCTTCATTTTTATATCGAACATTGTCCGACCGGTCGTGCAATTGCACGAATTCGGATCTCTAATCCCTACAATTAACATTGTTTTTAATTATTTATTAATTGAGAAAACCCTCATGCGTTGCTATGCTGCCTTTAGGAAAGTCTACCATGCATGTTTAAACAGTAATCAATATCAATATCTTTATCGGCAAGACAATCAGAATTCTTCCAGTCAAATTATGAGTAGGATAAAGTAATACGATAAGAAGTAATCGATAAATGAATACAAACAAACGATGTTATTGTCATAAATATTTGTATATGAGGCCGTTTGTGCAAGACTCGACAAGTGCCGGCACAGACAAAAAATCAAAAATTGGGTATCGATGTTCTCGGGGGTGCTCATGTGATGGTCATGTTCATATTTCTATGTTTCATATGAAATATATTATATAACTCTTCTTTCACTTTATGGATCATTTCATTCTCTTCTTCTTCCTTCTTCTTTTTCTCTTTTCTATTCGTTTGAGACGACGTTGTTAGTATCCGTTTCGATCATAATAAAACATTTATTATAAAAGATGAAGATTGTGAAACTATTTGATCATTCTCTTTTCTTCTATTCAATTCTATCTTTATTACATCCGCTTTCTTCTAAGCCGAAATATGCTTAGCACATTTCATATTGTTTCAATTTATTATTCTTTGTGTATTCATTTTAATCGTCATGAGATATATCATCAACCTGAATAATATATATTTATTTAACTGATTAAGTTCTACTGAATATCACACCAATACATTTCATATACTTACATTAAGTTATCATATCTCTCAATATATCACTTTACTTGGAAAGAACTTCGCCACTTCCATATCTTATTCTTCATACGATTAAATCAAACGTATCCCATATAGAATATAACTGAATGTATACACAGATTTACTCTATATAAGTAGTCTTTCCAAGCTCCTTTTTCTATTCTTTGATTGCACAAAAAAACGTCTATAATGGTCTCATACATGAATTCAATCATAATCGTATATTTCTCTTTCATCTCAATTCTTTCACTTCATTTTCATATTCCGTGTTACTTTATTCTATAAAATCATAAGGCACGTCTATCTGTCTGTCGTCTGTCTGTCCGTCACACTTCACTCATTACATTTTCTTCTGCCTTTCTTTATGCGGTGCGGTTGGTAAATAGGCCGATTATCTTTCATCATTTCTTCTACTTTCTCTGAGGTGCGGTCGGTAATCATTCCTTCTCTTGATCTACTTCATCTAATCCGCATTTTTTTCTTATTGTTTTTTTTATTTATTCTTTTATATATCCCTTTTCACGTTTTTTTCAAAGCCATTTTTCGCATCGCATTGTTATCTAACCCTTTTGTTTTTCGAATACCGTAACATTTGGAAAACGATGAAATTAAGTATTCGCGTCGCAAATTTAAAAATATTTCTGGCTGTTGATTAGATGTCTGTATTTGACAATGGTTTCTCTACATATAGAGTTCAACACTTCATTATTGATGACCGCGGATAAAATATTCTCCAAAATATTTAATTACAAGTTTTCTCCGTAAAAGGCGTTTGCTACATCGACTGTGGGTGTGATCCGTAAACGAAAACAAGTTGATCTTGAGCTTTAAATTCTGATTCAAAATATATAATGCATCGTTACATTTGCCGGCCTACGCCATAACCTCCTCCGCCGCGTCTCCGTCGTCACGGAAGAGGTTACGGCGTAGGCACGTAAGACAAATGTAAAGATGCATAAAATTATTAGCATAAAAGTCTCTCAACGGTAGAATGGCGTCTTCCAACATCTATGGTATACTCAAGTCAGCAGACGCTTTTGCTAATTGATACAGCAAATCCTCGGAGAAAACTTGAAATTCAATATTTTGTATCCAAGGTTGTCAATAATGAAGTTTCTATAATGAACATTTCTGAACTATTTAACAAAGTTATTGTAGTTAGGAAACGTAGCCACACTAAACGACTTCATAGCGGAATGTTGATTCACAATTGTAATACATATTTCTGACGAGTTGTTTGAGCTGAACAACTTGAAAATCAACTATTTTAAATATTTCTAATCGAAATTGTTGGATAACAGCTGGCTCTAATAAGCGATGAGGGATTACAACAATGCTGCAAAGGAAAACTGTGCCCGCATAGAGCTTATTCACATTTTCTAGTTATATTTCATTTTCTCTTATATTTGTCATGTAAAGTCGATTTAGGAAACATTCAATCAACTTTAACTTCATTCTAGTTACTTTCACTATAAAAACTCTGAAACACTACAATTTCGGACTTTATAAATTTTGCATTGAAACAAAGATTTTTTTCAGAAATTTCGAATTTGATTCAAATACGCAGTTGTCAAAGAGAAAAATCAAGATTAGGGAAATGAAAAATAAAAATGATGGAAATGGAAATGAATATGTTGGAAATGAAAAATGAAAATGATGGAAATGTATCTCTCACTGAATCTTCATTGCATTCCTTCTTCCTCTATCGTCTTATATCTCATGTTAAACTATTTCATGACTGAACTGTTTGACAATGGAATGAATGAATGAAGTGAAATATAAGAGAGGAAGGATATTGAGAGAAGGAGAAAATATAACTATTATGTGTATAGACGAAATGGTTCACTTCTTCGAATCAACAATATTTTCTTACTTTAAGTTACTCCATTTTGATTTCTTCAATTGATCTAATAAATTCATCACGAATCCATAAAAGTGAGTGAAAATTAATCTCAGAAGTCTCCCTCTCCCTCTCCCTCTCCCTTTTCTACCTCTTGTTAATCTTCTAAGAGAAGCCATCACCAGAGCAGAAGATATTTATTGAATACATAGAATGAATATATTCTGTTGTGTATTGTTCATTCTGTCCTTATCTACAGTATGACTACAATATCCATTCATCTATTCTAATCTTCTTATTCATTTCATTCATAATCATCTTAGGAAGCACTCTATTCTTATTCCATTTCTGTTTCTTAATCCCCTACTCTTCATTTCTATTCATTAGTCATATATATACATCATTCTCTATTCCATTCAATGAATATAGTCTATTTAGAGGATATTAAACCTGTTTCACAATCATTCATTCATCTTTGTATATTCATTGGAATGAAAAAGTTGATATTGATAAGAGAAAACAAGTTTCAATCAAATATTAAGGTGTGGAGGGAATACTCTTGTTGAATAAATAGTTTCTTTATTACCTGTCAGGGAGACAGAGGATACCTGATTCATATCAAAAGTTTACTCAGAAATGAAATCATAATTTTCACTGGTCAATTGATTGGTTTGAATGTGAAAGTAATGTACTATCAATCGTGATTCATTCATTCTTCTAGCGATCAAGAAGGTAAATTAGCGTACAATATTTTCTGTATTGTATACAGAATAACTATTGCTAACTTCCTGACTTCACAGTTTGTTCGCGAAAATATTCGTGGGACCCCACCTTTAACATGGTTGAATATCCATTTGAAAGGAGAGAGAGGGGGGAAGGAGAGAGAGGGAGAGAGGGGGAGAGGAAGGAGGTTGGAAGAATCGGAAGGGTGGAGGGTTGGGGGGAGGAGGAAGGTGTTGGTGTTAGATTGAGTGGTCTCTTACCCTTGTCACTTTCTTCTCAATATCCACTATACTTTTCATTATCCTTTCCTTTTCTTTCCTTGAATGACACTTTCTTTAATCAATCTTTTATGCATATACTAAACTTACCATACATGAAAATAGGAAGAAAAACTTTCCTAGTGACGAAAGGTTAAAAGAACGACTCGAATGACGATATGACTAGTTCAAATTATTATATTACATAATATCTGATATTAAATGTTGTATTTTTAAAAGATTCGAAATATTAGAATATTAAGTACTATCCAACTATAAAAGTGATAAATTGAATTTCATTGGACTCATACTTGTTTTATTTCGTCATATAATAGATTCAAATAGCTACAACTTCTTTTCATAAAACTAACCTACGCAACACGTTTCTAATGTTTAACACATACTACAAATCAATCACAATATTCTATAAATGAATACATAGATGAATAGTAAAATTAGAATAATTTAAAAAAAGAATGTTGATTTTTGAAGTCTATTCAATATTCATTTCATTCATTGTTCAATCATCCATAACACTTCCTTCATATATAAAATGTACATAACTTCATCTTTTTATTCGTTCCATATTCTTTTATTAGCATCTAGAATGGTTCTCACTACCTTTACTTCATTAAGTTCCTCTTCACAATTTTGTTTTCCTCTTTCATCTTCAACGAAATCATAACACACTTCGTGATTGAAATCTATATCATTTTCACTGATACTCTCACATAATTTATTGTTGATAACCAAAACTAATTTGAAACTCTCGCTCTGATAACAGTCTATGGCTTTCTTTGTCAGTTAGAGAGTATGACCAGAGTGAAGACTTCAAATTATCCTGTGGCGTACATTTAAATATCGTCTATGCATGCATTCTTATCTCTTCTTTTTCTTCTTGAGTCCATTCAGAATATTAAATGAATGGTGTCAACCATCTTCTCAGTCTTTTTTTCTTTTTTGTTTTCCGCTTATTTTATTCTTCCATCTTTCTCTATTTATCATTCTATCTGATGGTTATCTTTTATCTGCCATACATACTATATTTAACATGAAATAATATCCCCATTGATAGAAAATATCTTGAATCGACTATATAAAAAACTTAATTCTCTAAAAAAAAAAGAAAAGATTTGTTGATGACAATCCATACCTAATCTATCTTACATGTAATGATTCTATTCCCATATCATATTAATCTCTTCTCATCATTTCTTTCTACTATCACAAATCAAACGTTCCCTCATCTGAAATGACGTATTTATCGATTGAATATTCATAGATATCATAACTCTTTAGATTCATTCCAAGAATGATCCACAATAATACAAATAGTATTTGTCTCTCTATACAACATAGATATTCATAACTTTTAACTACTATTCCATTCTGTGCTTTCAAAATGACTTGACTGTAAATTTATTCAAACGTCCATTTTATGCAGAATCGAAGCAATATCCCTGATAATGAATATCTTTGCTTATTTAGAAAATAACAATCAAAAAAGTATGACTAATGGAAAAAGGAAATGATCTCGTGATCAATGACAATAATGAATATTCCTTTATATGTTTATATTTACTTCCATCCTCGTCATATTTCAGTGTTTCTTTTCATATCAAACTATCAATTCATTCATTCATTCTTAGACTCCACCCTTTCTGTTCTATGTATTCATTGATTCCATTCCATACCCTCCTCCCTCAATCCACTTCCTTCTTTTCATTCCTTATTTTCGCATCTCTAAGGATACCCAAAAAGGCTGAAAGTAAATCGTCATGATTTCAATGTAAAAATCGCCCACGATAAGTGGAATATCGTTTTTAATCTTTCTGAAGAATTAGTATTGATTTGGTTACTTGCAACAGTTCATTTGATAGATGAATAATATTCGAATGTAAAAGTATCTATCCATATATGCATCGCGATCATTCACGTATTTTCATTGAGACCCATTTTATACAGTTTTTGGAAGCAATTACATATATGAAAATAATAAACATTCCACGTTTTTTGCATATAAAGGAAGTGTTGTCGTTTTCTAGTTTATTATTGACTGACATAAGTTGCTAAGGAAGACATCATTAGAGATAGGTAGAGTTAGAGATGGAGAGTGAGTAATATAGAGAGACAAAGATAAAGATAGAGAAAGAGAGAGTACAAAGAATCTTCACTATGATAGTCATTTTCATGAGATCTTTAAAATGATCATTCATTTCTTTTCCATCTCGATATATCAATAGATTTTGAACGGGCAAAAAACCTCAATAATATGCAAATTTCTCGGTCCTACCTCCTTTGTTCATAATCCATGCAGTGCAGAAAGATCATAGAAGAAAGAGTTTTGAAAACTTTTCAAAAACTCTTTATTTTTATACCGTATTCATGTTATCGTCGCTCAACCATTTCTTTGTTCAATATGCCTAATTTAGTTTCATTTTCTTAAATTAATTATTCGTATTTTAGTGAAAAATGATGCGAATCAAAGAAGCGATTCTACGAAAAAAGATCATTCAACAATTGAATGATGAATGGAAAGAAGATGAAGAAGGTATGTCGTGTTTCATATTTGATCTTTGATCTTTCATCTGGAATGATCTTTGATCTTTGAACTTTCTTAGTTCTTTGGAGTTGTCGACATAGTCTCATCATTAATTCTGTCACTTTCATCGACATCAAAATGAATTCATTAAAGATAGGACATTGAAGTCCTTCCATTTATATTACTATAAATAAACCTACCTATTTACTTCTCTCCCTCTCACTCTCCCTCTCTCTCCCTCTCCCTCTCCCTCTCTATCTCTCACCATTCCCATATATCGGATATCTCTCGTTAGTTGACAATTCTCTTCTAATCTTCTCACACATTCATTCTACTCTTTCTTCATTCATTCTATCAATATCTCTACTCTTCTTCTGGTCTCTAGGACACCGATCCATCTACGTTCCACACTGGATAGTCATCTCTCCCTCTCCTTATTCTCTCCCTCTCCCTTTACTTGTGGATGGATCAATCCATCCATGAATCATCTCCATCAATATCATCAATTCTATCATTGAAAGTAGAATTATTCCATCTGAGAGCCTCTTCAACTCTTGAGAATATTCGACTTCATGCTATTGTTTCATTGAGGAATTACTGGAGAAGTAAAATCATTCTTTTTCAAAATATTTGTTGTTTAATTTATTTTTTTTCTTTCAAAATATGAATGTCTTTCTATTTGTTTTCATAATGAACAAAATAAATAAGATTTAAAGAAATATTCTTTGATATGATAGATAGATTGTTTCATACATTCATTTATTAATTCAGGAACAGGAAGTCATCATATTCCAGCTCTTTCTCCAATTCCTATAGTTCAATCTATAGATGATGAAGGTATATATTTAGATACATAGTTTTCATCTTGGAAAGACACGGTTTGAGAAAATCTCAGCCGAATCATGAAAACGATCTTGATTTAGATAACAAATAGCTCGTTTCTTACACAAATATCTTAGAAAGTAGTTGAATTATTTAAGTCTTATTTTTGGTGATATTATTTTTAATTAAAAATAAATATATATTTGAGGTATTCAACAAGAGAGTTCGAATGATATTCATCCATTGATGCCATTTGTTAATGAATTACAAATGAAATTGACTGATCTACAAGTATGTTAATACTTCATGGTTTATCATATTTCTGAACCCCAGGTGTAAATGAGTCTCAAATGTAAAAGGACATTTGATGGGATAAAAGTAATTCATTCTGACATTCGTATGATGAATGAGAAATGAGTAATAGTACATAGAATACTTTGAATGGAATGGATAGTCTAGTCTGATTTCATGCACTTTGCATATTGTTAAAGGCACACCCCGAGATAAATTAAAACTCTCCGATCTGACAATGCTCTCTCGCTTTCTCTGTCTACGAAAAAACGTTCCCTAAGGACAGAGTAAAATTAGCTAGGGGAGTGCCGAAAAAGTTATATAGCAAATATGAACAGAGTGATTTCTGAATTGTTATAGTAGATTTTCACAAAATAGAGTCATCTATGATAGCTGTTTTCGAAATTCTTTTCATTCTCAGATTCGAAAGAAATAAACACAGAAAATGAGGGATAAAAAGAGAAAAATATGACTATTACATGTATTTAATTATAGAAACGAGCATTGAAAGTAACATGGAAACGATTAAGCGAAGCACCAAAAACATCTGGAAGAGGGACAATTAATATTATGGAGAGGGTATTATATTATTATTTATATATCATTTCTAGTCTAAGAATTATGATCAAACGAAACTCAGAGTATTTTTCTATATATAAGATCATTATTATATTAATCGCCGTCTGATTCCTTTTCTCATTCCATTACTTTCAATCGTATTTCTTTTCTCGTTAAACAGCGGAAGTTTCTATTTGAAATGGAAGTCATGCGCTGTACTCGATTATTATTGTAGAATATACTAGATAAACTTATATATAAGAGAAACCATAGAGAAAATAGATATATGGACTGCATGCATATTTTTTAATATTCATATATTGCAGATATTGGATAAATTGATAGAAAGTGAACCATCAGTACCTTCATTATTCTATAAATCTGCCTTTCTCTCATGTATTGAAGATCGTCGATGTTGTAGGAATCAATCAAATGAACGGTATATTCATTCTATTTATCTTTTCTTCTTCATTCATAATGTTTCATATACGTAAGATTAGCTAAAATGTCTTCTGTGTGAGTGAGAATATGAGTCTTAAATTCTTTCTCACAACGTTATCTTTCTATGTAAAGTGATATTTACAATTAAATCGCATATTTACAATAAAATTTTACACTGAAAAATATTAAAACAATAAAAATAATGTTAATTTAAGTCGTTGGGCGAAGACAATAGCAACACTTCGAGATCATGCTCATATTCTTGTATCATTCATTGATACTATCATACAATTGATGTTCGATGGATATACTATTCATTCTGATATGCCTGATCCTGAGACTATAGGTACATTATTCTATCATCATTCCATATGGATACTGTAACTTACATAATTATCATGTAGGTAGTATAGTTACCGTAATCTATTTTGTATTGTAGAAAAATATTTTACTTCTGATTCATGTCTTTGAGATGAATAGAGTAAATTGAGTTGATATATTATAGAGTCAATTCGTTTATATTCAATATTCATAATCGGGTTTTCTCACACTTCAACATTATTCAACATGGGTATTGGGAAGAAAATAATGAATATAATATGAATTTAATACATGGATGAACAGGGAAGGAATACATAGATAATGATATTGATGATGAATGATAAATGATAGTGACTTCATGAATAATCAATATCAATAACCTAATCAATAATATCTAATCAATATATTCCGAACACAGGTCTTATCCATAATCGTCTGTATCCTCTTGGATTCAATCGTAAAATGTGGAATGTTCTTGGGGAATCATTTGCTGAGGTCAGATAGTTCTTTCATAAATAGAACCATTTACGTTAACCTCATTTGATAAAAAAAAGTTTATAATAGCTAATGAATATGATGTATTCATATAGGTATTCTTCATGCAAGAATGTGTTCGTGCCTATCCTCATGCTGCATCTGCATGGTCTTTATTATGTGTAAGCAACTATGAATAATCCATCTTATTCTTTTGTCCAGCAAGGTTACACTCCAAACAGCTATCGTATGAAAATAATGTTGAATATTTGATTCATTTTGATTAATTCTTGATTGAATGATTTGGGTTGAATACTTGATTCATAAGAGTAGTGTGTATATTCCTCTCAATCCATTCCTCCATTGTAGGTATCATTCACTGATAGAATGTTTGCTGCATGTAAGCCCACTTCCTCAACAGCTTCATCCATAGCAGCATCTGCATCCACTCATAAGGTACTCAGAATATAAAGAGATCACACATTTAAAAATTGTCAAATTCGATGAGTCTATTATCAAACCATAATAGACAATAAAAAGAGTACATATATACGCGTTTATGTTCAATTGGTTCAAGATTTAGAGCTAACATTAGAATATGGAATGGAAAGCGAAGGAGAAGACATAGATTTTTTTGCCATTTTGCATTTCCATACTCAATGAAATCAATATTGTTCATGTAAAAAAAACTTCTGAGGCATATTCAAGAATAGGACATATAATAGGCGACATTTAGCTTAGAACTAACAAGGGAAGTCAGGTTGGGCGGTCCCGGACTTCGGGATGGGACATATGTATACCATTCGATAGGTATCCGAAAAAGAAGATTTTTCATGTTGACCATTTTGGCAGAATGCCCCTGGGCGCAGAGTTATTTGCATATTTCTCTGAATTTTCGCCCTACAATGAAACACATTCTCTGTGAGATCGAAAGCAAGCAGTGGTGAATAAGAGTGGTAAACAACACAAGCAATGATTAAAATGAATTTATTTATTTTTATTTTTACCTAAAGAGGATGATCTATGTATCTTTTGCTTGCAAGTTCGATTCCCGCACAAGCTACATATCTCACAGAGAATGTGTTTCATTGTAGGGCGAAAATCCTTAGAAATATGTTTATTTATTTAACAGTGCTTGCGCTCACAATAATACACGCTCGCAAGTGGCTAATACTTATTTGGTTTTCTACAAATGCCGTTCATACATTTTCGATGCCCTCACCGAATTATTATTATATAGTGGGTCGATTTAGAAAAATCGTTAATTTCGCTTAAATTGTAATATTTCACATAAAAATGAGCTTTATATAGTGGGTCTACCCTGAAAATGAGCCGTATGTAATGGGTCAATCGTCACATTGTGATGGTATGAAAATGTATCAGTTAGGTTCATGATCGAATCAAAGTGTGCTCGATTGATATGGTGAATATATGCGCATCTGATTTTGGATTTGCATACATACAATTGAGTGTATGAGAAAGATATAGATTTTATGTGAGGGACCAATAATCAATCAATAATGAATAATGAATTAAGTTTACATCTGAAATGATCTGCCCTCGTCGTTCCACAACTCGTCCATTAGAATTACCTCTTCGTATATCAAATTCATCATCATCAACATCATTTCAATCTGATCATCCATCTCCTTCATATACAATATCTCCATCTACAACTCCATCTCGACCATCTACACTTCCTATTCATTCCTCTTCTTCTAAACCTCATAAACGATCAGATAAACATTCAATAACTGGTATAACTCCATCATCACCATCATATCCATTTGGAATAATTAGACCTTCTCGTTCTCCTGTAAAGAATCCATCTAAGAAACATCCAACTCAACATTTACTTAGATCTAAATCTGAAGTTTCCTCCAAGATCCGTACTACTCTTCTATAAACTTTATTCATTTTATCTTTCATCTTTCGCTTATCTAGGTGCTTAATTTTATTGATTGCTTTGTTTGCAGTGTTAAATATTTGTTTGTACAGTTTGTAAAATATAATAATTCTCTATACTAGAGAAATACTTCTTGAGTTTATCTCATTTTTATGATTCAATCTATCACTTACCTATCTGTATTTCTTAAGGGTTATTCATTCCTAAATCATTATTTATCATTGACAACCTTGCTAAGAACCCATCCTTATGTTCAAAGTAAAGAAAAAATCAAACATGTTTTGATACATCATGATCACTTCTATTGCTGATAATTGAACAAATCGATTATCTTCATTCATTGTATATCATATGATTGTGCTTATCTGATTAACGTGCTATTGTTAGGATAAGGTTAATGAATAAATAAATGATTTAAATATTATAATATCGATCGATATGAATACAATTAAATACAAGGAAAAAACAAAAATAGCTAGATACAGCTTCTTCTTCTTCTTCTAAGAATGAATCATCAAGCTTCCCTTTTCAATCTATTCATTCTTTTCTTCACTTAAACAAATGGACGATCGATCTACTCAAATCAAAGAGGTTTTGTTATTCTATTCAATCATTTATTGAATCATCATCTAGTATCTCAATCTTATTAATCTATTTCGTTCATATCATAGTCAATTGTGTTATTCGGAAAATATGTATATTATGTCAGGTCAAATGATCGATGATCTTATTTGTAGTCATCTGCAAGATCAAAGATCAAAAAGAGAAGTCAACCAGCACGGAAGAAAACTCAATATATTCAATTCAAGAAAGAATCGAATGATAAATCTCCACAGGTTACCTTATAAGATAATTTTTTGTTGTAAGAAATCAATTTTGATAATTTGAATGTTTGTTGAAATGATTATTGGATAATAATAATATTATTATTATTAATATAACTTTAGGTAGTTTCATCTCCATCGACTCCAATATCTCCACAAACAGATCATCCATCTACTACATTTGCTTCCATATCAATCAATTCACCTAATACATCGATTACTTCTCCTTCCACTACTTTATCATCTCAATTCACTTTTCCTCCACCATCTCAATCTATTGATCATACTCTCAAACCCCAACCTCATCGGTTGGAATCTACTCCTTATCAACAAATAGAAGATCATTCATCCAAATCAATCGATAATCAATCAAAATCAATCGATATTCCATCTATTGATCTACCGTTACCACCTCCTCGTCCTAGAAGACAAACTAAGAAGATGGAAGAGCTTAGACGTAAAGCGTCACTCCATCATATTCATCATAAATGAATTAATCAATAATCCACCTTCATTTAGTTCCAATACTCTTGTTACATTACATATCTGGATTATCTCGTTTATGAACGAATAAAGTTGATTGATTGCATTGCAAAGTGTGTACATCATGAATGGAATTAGATTATTAAAAGATCAAAGATCAACGTTTAACAAGAACAAATGTGCTTATGAATTCAAGTAAATTGAAATCAATAACAATTGTATGTAGGGGTAAAGAATAAATAGATCATAGAATTGAGGAATGAATCAATATTAGTTAGATTATTATGCAGTTGAAGTGGTCTCCATTGCTGAAATGATGAATATGATGAACGAACGAATGAATGAACAGATCAATTACCAGATGAAGATGCAGTATCATCAACTTCAGTCTTCTCTACTACTGGTTCTTCATATGCACGTTCAAGAGGAGTTATCAATTGACCATTTACATATACTGCCTCTGTCGAGATGTCACCAGCTACAATTCAATCGATTAATCAATACACATTTAATACATCAATTGATCCACCATCCCCATTTCCCTTATAATAATTTTGATATTTCACATAATTTCATGCACTCGAACACTTCGCACTTGATGAAACACCCTTGTGGTGTATGATAAATAAATAAATAACCAATATAAATAAACATACGAGTCTTATCAGATGTTCCCAGAAGAATTCCGATTCCTCCAAAACAAAGAATACGAAGAAGTGTTTGAGCTGTTGAACACGCCTTGTCCTATTAAGTTTACTATCAATATTCAATTAATAACATTGAGAGCATGAATGAATCCAAATGAATAAATGTAATGATACCATATCTTCATAAGATAGTTGATCACATAATCGATATCTACTATCCACAGGATCCGATAGACCTGATGATCCAGGGAGGAATATACCTTCAATATATTTATATGATTAATCTAATCAATAATAATGAGAATGAGATCATACCAGCTGCCAATTGAGATAGAACTCTTTTGAATGCAGCCCCCGCTGATAGAGGAAGTCCCGTTGGAGTTGAGATTATACAATATTGAATCTACAATATAAACGAATACAGATCGACGATCGATAAACTAAATACTACAATACTTATCTACAATTACCCCAATAGAGATTACAGTACTTACCAGGGATTCGAGTGCCCAAATATTGATTGGTTCGAGACCGGGAAAACGACGGATCATTCCTTTGAAGATACGAACAATAGGACGTAGCTGAGAATATCGTATTGAATGAGAATCATAGAGTTTATAATGAATAGACTAACCTCATTAGTACAAGTGAATGATTCAAATCGTCGTGCATGATAGATTGAAGCTTGATTAGCGGCAATCACATCATAGCATACTGTAATGTAATATTATATTATCGATTGAATTCCATACAATTCTATGAAGAATACGAATTGAAAGAACATCAGAACAACATCAACAACTAGGAGTGTGGCTAACCAGAAATCAACAGGTCTATCTATATCAATAAATTTCTTTATTTATTTTGTACACAAGGGCGCTTCATCTAGTACAAAATGTTTATTTTCACTCGAACATTTTGTACTTTTGTCGTACGATAAATAAATAAATATAAATAAATGAATAAAACTAACGATGAAGATCCTTCTCGAGAGCAGCAGTATTAGATTGAACTGTAGATATGAGAATACGAACCTATATTCATAAAGGATTATTAGAATGAACAATGAGAATAATATAAACCATTAACTAAATCATTCATACCTTATCCTCTCTCTTCGTTATGATTAATCCAAAGTCACGTGAGACCATCGATACAACTGAACAAATCAATAAATCAATCAATTGTATATAATTAGTAATCAATATGATCTATCCATACCTCCAGTTTCGTCTGATAGTTCATTACACAATTTTTGACCGATAGAAGCAACCGATTCAACTGAAATAAATAATTAATCAAAATATATTTATAATAATGATGATATCAACAGAGTAAAATATCATCCATCACTCATTCATATTATGAAAAAAGGATTATGCTAATGAAGATCAAGGGAATTGGACCAGTTCATACGAGATTGTACTGGGGATATATTCATGTCAGAGATTACTTTTAATCGTTCATTCGGTAATCAAATCATTATTATGAATATAAGATCTACAGAATTAAATGATTTACGTAAAGCAATATTTTGGATGGAATGGATGAATGAACTTACAAGTAGGCATACTCTTTGTGATGACAACAATATCAGCAATACGATGACCTCTCAACATTGTATCTTTCTTGAATGATCCTACCTCGAATACTTCATCAAGAACCTCAAAATAGACAATGATATGAAAAGGCGAATGAAATAATCAT
Source organism: Parapristionchus giblindavisi (assembly GCA_943737045.1). Lineage (NCBI taxonomy): Eukaryota > Metazoa > Nematoda > Chromadorea > Rhabditida > Diplogasteridae > Parapristionchus > Parapristionchus giblindavisi. Next base: position 851,531 of record CALSFV010000237.1, read on the forward strand.
ACGACAACTACAATTTATGTTAGCAGTTCGCCTATTCTATGTTAGTTTCGACCACAGATTCTTAATCTATTCTAGAATCAACTTCACTTCATAGTATTAATTTCATCTTTTATATTAATCTTTATTGTGAAAGATAAATAAAATATTATAAAAGATATCCATATGATTAAAATAAAAATATAAACAATAATAATAACTAACAACTCCTGGTAGATATTCAGCATCAGTTGTTGTACGAATTGTATCCAATACTCCTTTCACCTTAGATATCAATCAATATCATATCATTACTATAATAATCATCATTACCTTTCCAACCAATTCACTCATCTCTGTATATTCCTTCTCTGTTGGTTTCAATGATTCCGCACATGCCATCACTTCCTGAATAATGTAATCACACAATAATACTACATGTCTCGATATTCAGTCTGTTGAATTAACTAAATTTGATTCAAAAATGAAAACGCTCTTGCCAAAATTCATTGGAAAATTAACTTTTTGCGTCCTACCCATCAGATTTTAATTTCCAGCGACACAAGTTTCCCACGTATGATTTGAATGAATAAGTGTACCTCTGTCATTTTAGCTTCATCATCATCATTTTGTTTCACTGGTGGAAAAGCATCGGAAGAGAGAAAGAGATCGAAAGGGAATGGTTTATTCCTGTAATTAAGATAAACTTGATATAATTATTACAACTCATATGACTCCGCCCACTCAAATGGCAATGTAATAAAATAATTAAAACTAAACATAACCTGTATGGATGTCCGAAGAGTCCTCCTCTTCCTCGATTCTCAATTACCATTTTCTATAATCAATAACTATAAATAAATAATTCAGAGAGAGAAAACCAATCCACGTATGAAAATTCAAAGTGACAAAATTGAGACTCTTAATCGGATTGATAAGCAAATCAATAAATAAGTGGTCATAGACTCATAGTAAGATAATGCAAAAGGTTTATTATCAAATTTTCATTTTTTAATAAGCGTCGTTAATATTTAGAACATGCGAATATTGGATTTTCAAGAGCTCCAGAAAAGCTATCGCAAAGTAACTAAGGTTGACGTTCTTACTTACAGTATGCAGGATCAAAATGAACTTCATGAGCTTTCGCTGTCTGATCAAGGAATTAACGTGAATAAAGCGAATTTTTTCAATAAGGGAATGCCATGGTTAGGAAACATTTCACTCCGCGATATAGTATTATATATAACATGCTTTAAGATGAAGGAAAGTGTATATTGGACTGATGCATAACAATAATGCTATCCCCATGACAACGATACATAAGCGATGATTAGTTTTAAAACATCATTAATTGACATATAAACATATATATGATATGAACTCAATGTTTGGTGATTGATAAGCTCATAAGAACAACAAAAGTTCGGTATTATCATTTCAATCAGATAAAACGATTCTGTGATTTGTCCAAGTGTTTGTAAAGGAAGAGAACAAGAACAGAAAGAAAAAGGAGACCAACATGACCTTATCTAGTCTCTCTCATTTCCATATATTCAACGGTACATTGAAACCAATGCCATATACTCTATACCATGCATTTCACACTTGTTCACTGTCCTCAATTACTCGTTCTGCTATTGACAGTTGATAAGATTACTGAATTTGTTGATATTACTAGTAAACAATCATGTCGATTCAAATAACCATAATCTAATCACTTGATTGTATTTTGCACATCGATATGGGCCTTTTTCATTGACAGCAAATTATCTACTATCCATAAAGATATTAGCACTTATGTCTCTTCTTCTCTACTTTTTTATCACTAACTATCTGTCTTTCTCTGTTGCGAGCATTTACAATTCCCGAAGAGAGGCCAATAAAATCCTAGTGCGGACTACTCCTTCCCTTTCTCTCTACCCATCTGTTAGAGTCTAAATTGAGTATGCCCTATCTGCGCAGATACCATTAGTCAAATCAAGTTATTCACAAAAACAAATGTTGTAGAAAACTAGGCGTAGAGCATTAATAGATAATTTATGAACGAAATAACACAAAAAACAAAAATATTTTTAAAAATAACGTTGGAAATTTCTTCGAAACGACCTGTGCCGACGTTTCTCTATTTTCACACTACGTATTATTGTGTGGTGCACAAAAGTAGCCTACAGTATTCTTACATGATGTCAATTGCGCATTAAATTTATTTTTGTCCTTTTTCTCCGTGTTTGTTGTTTATGTTATTGAGATGAATAGATAAGAGATAACTTACTACAAAGTTAAAATCATCTTTTGTTAATGATAGTAGATGTCTCCGTGTTGTTCCCTTTCATTCTATGATTCATGATCCTTCCCTCTATCTTTTATAGTCCCTCCTCTTTTCCTCATACATTCATCATATCAGCTGCACCAATCCTCCTTTGCCCTTCTAATTCTCATTCCGTTTCTTCTATCTGTTTGCACCCTCATTCTTCGTTCTTCCACTTCTTTCACTTAGATCTCATTCCTATTAGATCTCTATAATTCTATTCCTTTATTCATTGCTTCTAATATGACTACTCCCATAAGAACCATGCTTATTACTACAATGTATTCCACTCCTTTCCATTCCTGTTCCTCTTCTCCTTCCAACACAGCTTTTCTTCACCTTCATATTGATTGATTGACTAGTCTTGCACTTGATCCTTCCAATGGGAAGAGTACATTATTCGTCCATCCATCGTACTTTCATCATCCTTCTTCTCTCTCGTCTTGGTCTATTCTTCTTCTTCTCTAGCATCACATATGCACTCGGACCTATCCTCTTACTTATCACCACATGTGACAGTCTCTTTCTCTACCTCTACCTCTACCTTCAATCTCTCTACCTCTACCTTCAATCTCTCTACCTCTACCTTCCATCTCTCTACCTCTACCTTCCATCTCTCGCCCTCTACCTTCCATCTCTCGCCCTCTACCTCTACCTTCCATCGCTCGCACTCTACCTCTACCTTCAATCTCTCTACCTCTACCTTCCATCTCTCTACCTCTACCTTCAATCTCTCTACCTCTCCCTCTCTAGCACTTCACTCATCCGGAACAACTCTTCTGTTTGTACGACACCATGATCTATTCTTTCTTTATTCATTTAGTTTTTCCATCATACCATCCGACCTTACACTAACCTCTAACATTTATTCATTATTCACATTTTCATTCAAATTTCTTATTTATGTTTCACAATCGAACATTCATTTCTCACATTCCCGTTATGAAATATTCTTCTCACAGTGTGTATTCAGATCACTCATTAATCAATCAATAATCTACAGTATACGGGTCGATTTCGTTTGAAGACGCGAGAATGGCTCGCCAGCCCGTTCGCCTCAATGTATATGATATGGTGAGTATTGTTTAATCATTGATTTTATTTATGAATTATTCTTTTGGGTTCCTAAAGATTAAAGTAAATTTGATTCTATGGTCTATGTTATGTTAGAGTCTATGGTTCTCATGACTATCATTTGATCAAGATGCTTATTCTATCCTATCGCATAGTATACTAGGATTCCTATTCTAATTAATCGATATACGTGTTATCAATCAATATTCTATCATGTATATTGTGGCATTGCCTTCCGGGATGATGAGGTGTCCCTCCCCTCCCTGTTTACACCTATTTGTCCTTCTTCTCTCGTTGGTTTTTCTTCGATTCCTTGGTTCGTCTTCCTGTATGACTAGTGACCATAGCCTGAAGGAAGAGAAGAGAAGAGACTATCCAAATAGAAAAGAGAAGAATGGACAAACCATTCCATGAGAACTATATCAAATGGAGAAGGGAATACAGGAGTATGGTCAATCGTACCATTCCATTTAGTTATCATAATACCTCAATAGTGGTCATCTCTGGTCTATTATCTTCAAATGAATAGTTTATACTAACCTTTGCTTTTTTTCCATCTGAATTACCTATTTTTCAAAGTGAAACTAATATAGAATGAGGGGATATTTAGTATTGTAAAGTGTGTCCACTGGATGAATAGACTCTATCTGTGTATATCTATCTATACAAGGTAGGATTTGATGTCGTATGATATGAAAGAAGAGATTGAAATGGAGAAAAGATGAATGAATCCCCATCTCTTCTCTTTATTGGAATGAAAGGAGAAGAAGACTCGATATATCGTTGTATCTTTCATTCTATTCATGTCCTTGTTTCTTCCTTCTATTCCCCTTTCCCTTTCCTTGTCCTCTTCTTTTTCTTCATTTCTCGTCACTTTGTATCATAAGAAAAGGATGAAATGAAATAGAAGAGAAGAGGATGAAATAGTCTAATATGAGAATGAGAAGTGGGGGAAAAGGACGATAAGTCAAAGGAAGAAGAGGGGAAGGGGGAAGTGATCTATCTATATCAATAGAAGACAATAATGATGTCATATCATCCATATGAGTATAGATACTTTATTCAATATCATACTATATAGACTACTACTAGATGCATTATAAAGATTAGTTGGAGATCATATACAATCATCTATCTATATATCTATGTATTGATCTATCATTGAATAGTCTGTTACTTAAATGGACCTGACCCACAAATATCTGAATATCAGGCATATCATAGATCGTTTTCAGCAAAAAATATTGACGCCAGTTTTGATAAAGAGAATGTTAAAATATTTCGTTATAATATAAAATAAATTGTTCATTTATTGCAACCATATATGTTTATTAAAGTGTATAGTATATATAAATAGTTACTGGAGAGGATATAAAAATATTAATAATATTACTTGAGGGGTTTCATTGAAAGGATTATCACTTTAGTAGCTTATATATGGTTGTTTGATCATTGAGATGAATGTTAAATCATGCTAGATTGATTATTGATTGATTAATATTTATGAAGATTATTGATTGATTTATGTTCATGAAGATTATTGATTGATTAATGTTTATTACAGTATTGGTTGAATGACTATGCTTCGAGTGTTGGTGTAGGCATCTTCCACACGGGAATCGAAGTATATGGAGTTGGTAAGTATATTGATTGATTGTTCTATCCTGTAATAGATTATCTATCTGATCAAACATGTTTATTCTATCATCAAATAGATAAACTTATCATCATGTGGTCTAACTCTTCAGTAGGTCATTTCTCATGATGTACCAAATGATCATCCTTCTATTTACTCATTCATAATCCTCTCTAAATAACGGATATTCCCTTTTTACTGTCTGCTATATTTCACCTATAGAGGTCTCATTTATTTGTATCCTAATATGCGGTTCCACAGATGACTCTTTGCTATAGGAATGACGTTACCTAACAAAGTAGAAATAAAATAACCTGCAAAATGGGACTGTCCGTTATTTACCACGCAGTCTCATTGATCAGTCTGATATTGATATGATATGATTTCAGAATATGCATATGGTGGACATCCATTTGCATTCTCTGGAATATTTGAGAATTCACCTCAAGATGCTGAAGAATTAGGAGAGAATTTCAAGTTTAGGTAAATGATATTCATTTGTATTTATATTTATGTTTATTTGTTGTTGTGAATGAATAAGGTGTGCAAAGTGAGCAGTGTATAAAATGTAATGTGATAGATAGAAGAGATTTGTTGCCGAGGTGAAAGTAGATATGGGACAGGGATATCTAGTATATGATGTCATCATATATATTGATCTATTATTGATTATTCTTTCAGAGAGAGTATATTGATTGGTGAGACTGACTTCCATCCCCATGAGATAAGAACAAGGATAAAGGTATACTTATGCTCAGTTATTTATTATTTAATGTGTAATTGTAATGAGAATACATGTCCATCACTTTTTTTTCTGATTGGTTTGTCCATAAAGGAATGGTTATTGTAGGCACTTGGAGAGAAGGAATTCCAAGGTAATCTATATCATCTCATATCAAAGAATTGTAACCACTTCTCTGCTGTTCTGTCAAAGGTTACTATTATAATATTGATTGATTCAATTAAATAATGATTCATAGTGGAATAGTAGTAGGAATGTTGTAGTTAGTGTTATGTCTTCTCATAGATGGACACATGAGTCATACTTTATTTGATGACTAATTGTTGTTATTGTCATAGGGCGAAAAGTATGTTACAAAGTACCAAGCCTGACCAGATTTTGAGCCAAAAAATTCACAAAAATAGAAAAACCTGACCGGATTTTGAGCCAAAATTTCACAAAAATTGAAAAAGAGGAGCGGATTTTGAGCCAAATTTTCCAAAAATTGAAAAACCTGACCCGATTTTGAAAACCGATAACCTAGCTATTCGACCTATGGTGTACTGAACGGGTGACCCCCCTCCCCCGGTTACATGGAATCATTCCCTCGAATATTGGTTCTCGCGATTGAGAATCGATCGTATTGTTTTACTCTTACAAGTTTTAAAAGCTATTCAACTAAATTATTCTTACGAAAAGAAATGCCGAAAACAGTCTCTCTGAAATAAATTGCAAAGCGCGCGTGTTTTTTTTTCACGTTTTTTTTCGCGCGGCTCTTGCCAAAATTAATAATTTCAATATGTTTTCGCAGCATAAGTCTAATAGCTAGGTTATCGGTTTTAAAAATGCGGTCAGGTTTTTAAATTTTTAGCAAATTTGGCTCAAAATGCGGTCAGGTTTTTCGATTTTGTGTAATTTTTGCTCAAAATGCGGTCAGGTTTTTCGATTTTTGGAAAATTTCGGCTTAAAATGCGGTCAGGCTTTGTACTTTGTAACATACTTTTCGACCTATGTTTCGCAGGCTGCGTAATTTATAAAATTCCAAACTTCAATACTCCAAGCAAAGACTAAAACAAAAGGAACGGTTCTTTCGCCTGATATTGAATATTCGATGAGATTCCATGTCAAAAGTTGCATCTGTACATGAATTTATTTATGATTTATACATACATAATAGAGAGATAATAGTTACATAGATTGATTTACATAATACATTTATGGAAGTTGTTGTATTTGTAATGATAATGTAATCAATATCGATTTTTTAAGGAATTGACTGGTAGTGAGATACCATCATGGGTTAATCGATTAGCTTCGATCTCATCATCTATTCCATTCTTGGAGAGAATGTTACCTCAGGTAAAAGTCTACATACATCTGTAAGACTAATCAATATATTGATATTATTAAGGAAGAAGTGAGGACAATTGATTAACCATGAATGTTACAGGAATGGTTAACTCCAGTAGCTCTTCAATCAGCTGTTGATGATAGAAAAGAAAGTAGAGGATCAATTGAAACTGGTGAAGAAGCTAAAGAAACTTCTCGATCACTCAATGGTACGTATTATTTTATTCTTTTTTTTTCATATAGTTCCTCATTTAATATAGTGTTGTTACAATCTTATTAAATCAATCACTATAGACTTCTAGGGAAACTTGAACGTAACCTTTTTTAAAGAATAATAATCTGATTGATAATGTTGCTGTTCGAATTGAACAGTTGAATATTTGAAGCCCCCGAGTTGTTTGTGCATTACGCCTTTTATATTATAAAATATTTATCGATATATGAATTGAATGAATGATAGATGGGGAGGGGATAGTGTTAAATGGTTGTTGATTATAGATTCACGTACAACAATATTGAATGGTAGATCAGCATCTGGTATTCAAGTAAATGGACGAACTCCTCCTTCCAAGACTCAATCTGTACCTAATACTGCTAGGTATATCATATATCATTTATGATTGTGTAAAGAAGATATATTAAGATATAGTTACTGTATAGGTTAGAGTTATCTCTTACTTAGTGGACATGTAATTATTATGTTGGTGCACAAATTTTCCCACTTTTTAAGTGGTGTTTGAATCGCTTCCATTTCTCACTCAGAATGTGAACACCCATATGTCCAAGAGCTATTGATATCATTTACGCTCTTTTGTGTAATCAAGATATTCCATCGAATGTTATCTAGTGGAGAAATATCGACAAATTTTGATTTTACGAAAAACCGGCCTTATTTTTCTTGAAGCCCGGGGCTGTTATTGTGATAAATGTTGAACATTTTCACGGATGCACGGAATTAAATGCGTATAGTGCTGAGATAAATAGGAAGAAAAGCGACAAATTGATTCACCAACCTAATATATTGAGTTACTAATCTTTACTGATTGACATATATCATGTAATGTAATAACCTATGAATAATATACAGAGATTAGCATTGTAATATATAATGAATACGATGTAACGACTGTTGTAGTCGAGAAATAAATATATTATTATTATGTTAAGTATTGATTATAGAGGTCGTGACTCAAGTCCAGCTTCATCAATCATAAGGATTTGGAGTCAATTTAGTGGAAAGATGGGAAATGATGAGAACAATGATAAGAAATAACGGATACGACTATATATTCATATCTACAATCACTTCTTTTCTTCTATTACGGTATGTTTCCCCCTGAATCTATTATGAATAATCCAGTTAGGACCAATTCTCTTTTCCAAACTCTAGACACATGATATAAGTGTATATTTGTTATCTTTAAAGGAACGAAGGTGATAATTGAGATTCTACTTCTTCTTCATCTTTAGCTTGAATATATAATTATAATGTGTGTATCAATTACAGGTGTCCATCATGTTATTGTCGCCTTCTTCATTGATTATCTCATCGATCGATATGTCCCATCCTTACTCCAACTCGCGTCCCCTATTCACTCCATTTAGACCACGACTTGATCACATCTACTCCTTAATCCTATACTGGTAGTACTCTTTTCTTCTCGTACTTTATCAACTTGTTCGTCTATCTCATTGAATATACTTATTAGTTAGTCTATATCATATATAAGTACCTGTTCTTTCTCTCTTGCCCTCCCTCACTTCATCATCCTCTTCCTTCTTCTTCTAGTAATCAAGTAAAGAAGTCCTTTTATTCTCTTAGAATGTTTCTTCTCTTTACATTCTTTCTATTCAAACTGAACATGTACATTCATTCATTCATTCATTTACTCCTATCTATTCATATCTTTGTTATCATTAGATTATATAGATGGAGTCTATTGATATACTCGATTCTTCTATCATTATTATCTTCTTCCCCTTTAATCTTTCATTGACTACTTATCATCAGTAGACATCCTTTACTCTATACACAATTGTACCTATATCATTCATTCTGTACATTTGAGTAGAAGGTATATCTCAATTCTCCACCCATGTCTTTAGTGATACGGTAATCGAATGGGGGAATTGAGTATGGCCTTGATAGTTGAGCTAATCAATAAATAGTGGTTTACCATATTAGTAGATCTAAATATTATAACTCTATCACTTGATATGCCTTATAATAGTACGATTGAGTACATAAACTAAGTGTGCTTCTCTTTTATTCAATGTTGTTCACTTCTCTCAACACATCCTCAATTCATTATATTGAACCCCAATTCTGTCTTTTTCCCCTTTTAAATGATCACATTTCATTTATGAGAGAATATATATATAGAGATGAAATGAATGAATGATTAAGAGTAGTTTATATGGTTCACATGACGATTCCCTCTTACTATAAGACTATCCAATATATGAATAGTCTATGGAACTTATTGTGTGTGCTTGTCATTGTGTCAATCATAGTTATTTTCTTATTCAATTATATCATACATCTAAATTGATCTTTCATTGATAATTATGATAAACTACAATGACATATTTATATTTAAGTTCACGTATTCCTTTTAATAGGTTGAAAGATTTATGGAAAAAGCTGATTCGAAAACTTATAATTTTCTGGTAAAACAATGGAGCCTATTAAATTTTCTTTATTATTAGTATGGCTTTGTGAAAACACGAACTGAAATCTTCAGAATATTGTTAATGTTCAAATTTTTTTCTAGGTGCGAATGAATGTAAAAAAGTAATTTACATGTTATCTTTTCCTATATGAGTAGATCATTCATCCAAATCCATCAATACATTTAGCACTAGTCTAGAACACTGGACCAGACCAAAAGGGGGCAAAAATAAAATAAGCACGAAGGGAAGTACCTTTATTCTGGACTTTTATACTATACTTTTGGAGTGGTCCGGTGTTCTAGAGTACATAGAATGTTCATTGAAGTTGATGAACAACTTGTTCACCTTCAGAATGAGTTCAATCATGAGTGTATAATCGTCACCCCAAAATATAAACAAAAAACGAAGAGGTGAAGATATTTTGTGAAAAGACACCGAAATGAACTTTGTAAACCATATTGCAAATGACATTATTTAAAGCATTTTCACAGATATTAGTTTAGTTATGAAAATATTCTTACAATTATAGTTTTTGAGCCATGAGACCATGAAAGCCATGAGACCCAATCAGGGCTGGGATTTTGTGTTTTGTGTTTTGTGTTTTTTTGTGTTTTTCATGGTCTTGGACACAAAAAATTTTGTGTAAAAATTTTGTGTAAATGAGACACAAAATAACACAAAAAAATTGGTGTCAATTTTCTGATTTTACATGATTTTCAGGGAGAAAATCGATGATATTAGTCGATTTGTATAGTAAAATTTTATCTGCAAAATTGTAAATTTTGCGAAAATCGGATAATTTTGGTATAGAATTTCCTTTTATCAGTAATTTGAAGCTTGATATCTCCGTTTTCGTTCAGCCGAAAACCAGACTCATAGGTTTCTTGGTCGCTGTTCTTTTTTGAACTAATATTACATGCTGTTTTGTTCGCGTTCAAGTTCTATATTGAAAAATATCTTTTTTATTAGCTATAAACTTGCTCAAATCTAGAGAAAAATATTTTTGTGTTTTTTTGTGTTTTGTGTACACAAAAAATATTTTTGTGTTTTTTGTGTACACAAAATTTTTGTGTCAAGAAAACGTTTTGTGTCCCAGCCCTGGACCCAATCCACTGAAAGACAGATTATTCTTTGTGATAGATTATTAGCCCTTTCTATGAACAAATGATATTCAATATTGAAAAGAAAAAAAGAATACCACTGAATACCATGCCATAGAAGAAAAAAGGAGAATATGGTAAAGATTATTAATGACGATTACATCACAGAATCAACGTTTGTCTCTTGTAAATAAGGAATGATTAACCTTATTATCATATTTGATAATGTTGTAGATATATTCATTTATTCTTCCTTATTCATGACTTTCATCCCTTATAGAATGTGTCAGAATGAATTAAAAAGAGGTCTTATATACCCTTAGGGCTCTAAGTAATAATTAAGAATCAGTGTGAGATTCTTTCCATTCAATAGAATAAGAGATGTTACTTCATTCTCTCTTTCATGTAGTTTCGTGTGAATTCATTTTATTCTTCCTATATTTGATCTTTGATCTTTGATTAGATTGAATAGTCATGAATGATACTATATCGATTATTTATAATGATACGCTTATTGATCTACTAAATCGAATCAATGATACAGAACCCAAGGTATTATAGTTTATCTATTAAATCTATATTGTTTTCATATTTCAGAAATATTTTCAATACATAAGAAACTCAAGTGATTATTCAAGAAATTATGCAAAATCGAATACATTAATTGGGCCGGTAATATGCACTTTCATTCTTTGAAATATTTATGTCATCAAATAAAAAAGTTTTTAGCTTCAAATACATAATGATATGATAATTGTACATTGAATCTTCTTTCTATGTAATTAGTGACTATATTTAGTATAGTTCCATCTCTTCTTTATTCTTAGTCTATCTTCGTTGGAGACAACACAATACTTTTCCACTCCCATGAACTTATTCTCATATTAATCATTTATTATTATATTTTGTTTATAACTCTTTCTTTTCTATGCAACTGTTCATTGTCTTCTGAAGTTATGAACAATCCGTATTTTCTACAGTAATCAAGTAGTACGATAAACACAATTGTGATAGTGGAAGTGAAATATTCACTTCGATCATTGAGATATCTTGAATGTATAATAGAATCGTATGAATCGTATCTCATGTCTTCTATCATCTTCACTAATCAGATTTATCTGAAGGAATCACGATGTATAGAGTACCCTTCCTCTCTCCTTCATACTATTTCCTCCTCCCACACCTCCCTCTCCCTCTCCCTCTGTCTCCTCCCTCTCCCTCTATCTCCTCCCTCTACTTACTCCTCACCTCTCCTCTCAATCTCTAGAATCCAATTGTGGTGTTCTTCTTACTATCCTCTTCTATCAAATTTCTATGCCAAATTCAAATTCAAATTAATTTATCTATTCAGCACTTTATGCAGAACAGTAAGTCATGGTGGGATGGGGAATTTACAGGCAACTTCTTCTTCTTCCGTCTCTGAGAGTATTTTTCTATAGCATTCTTTTCTTATTCTATTCTCTTCATTCAAGTACTTCCGACTATCATCCCCTGTATTCTTTCCAATCCATTCAATCTATATATACGGTATCAACATTCTCTTATAGATCTATTATCGAAAGGATGTTACATATTCGAACGTGTTCTTTCTCTTCTATAAGTCTTTCTATATTTACATCTTCCTTCATTTAGAACTTTCCTCTTCATTTTAATTTATTACTCTTCTATATTCTAGACTTCTCTCGACAACTTCCAAACACTGTCTATTCTTCTTCTTCTTCTTTTAGCTAATTTTTCTGCATGAAGTAGCTTTTCCTGAACGGGATTAAAGTCTTCTATGAGTTATGTTATCTATCTATCTATCACTTTTTATACTTCCTATTCTTTCTACATTTAACTCGTCACTTTAATTTCCTTACAAATTCCTCGTTTTAGTCAACGACTACCGGAAATATGTTATCTTGTGACTGTTTTTAGGCTAAAATAGGAAGACCTCATTAGTAGTACTCGAGTTATTATGTTGGAGTTAAGACTATCGATTGAATTGATAGTTAGAGAAGTAAATAAATAAATATGGTTAGATGGAGACATTCTTGGATGTAACACAAGCAGATTCATTCTTATTCTTATTCTCTTCATTTTTATTCTTCATATTCATTCATAAACGTTATCATCTAAGACTAATCATATTTGATCATTCAAATGAAGAATATCATGGATTGTATATATTCCTTCTATTCATCATATCATTCCACTTGATTTCATTCTTTCTTTCTCTTTTAGTTCCTTCTTCATCTACTCATACAACTAACAATGTTTAACACTTTCCCATTCCTTCATTCTATCTCTATAACATAAAAGGAATTTAAACTAAACATGTATTATATAGTACAATATGAACCAATTGATATATCCCTAGTAATATTTGATCTTTGAACTGTACCTCTGTCTACTTTTTTCTAATCTCTACCTTTTCCTAAATATAGCAGATATTGAATTGTCTTCATTAACAATTAAATTGTCCTAAGATCCAACTTTTACTAAAGAACAAAAAAATAGACTTTTTCTTCCAATTATGATCGAAAGTAAATATTATGTGAGAGCAATTATTCTTCCTCCTTCTCCATTTTTCTTCTCACATTCTCAGACTTCATTTGCCCCTCTTCTTTTTAATATTAATAATATTGTAAATATATGTTCAATATTGATTAATATTTCAGATGACATCACTTCAGACAATTTCATGTCTTCTATTGGGTATTCTATCATTGATTCTCAATTCTTTTGTAATCGTCGCTTTGGTTAGAAACAGAAGGTATTGTATTCACTTCACAAAGAAGAAGATTTATTTCAATCAGGGAATATTAAAATCGTATTTCTTTCTCGGAGCTCATAGGAATTAAAAGCTAATTTTACTCTCCGTATTAGAAATACTCTCTGGTACAAAGAAAGCGAGAGAGTGTGGCCAGAGCGGAGAGCTGCAAATTTGCTTGGGATGTCACTTAAATTTTCATAAACGATGATGTCTTTTATTTTCAAATTTCTTTCAGACGAGTTCTGAAGAATGTCTTCTATGTGATTGTATTGAATTGTGCTATATTAGATTTAATGAGGTGAATAATTCATTTCAAGGTTAATTAATATTCAAAAAATCAAAACCTTAGTTTTTCCGCTTTACCACTGAAGAAAAATGAAAGGTTCTAGCAGGAATAATATAGGGTCTTTGTATTGCAATCAATAAATAAATCAATAATATAAATGTTTCAGAGGATTTTGTCTGACAGCTACTTTTGGAATTCAATTATTCGTTATTCCAGTAACTGATATTAATGTTAAAGTCAAATCGTTTCAGGTGGGTTTAAAAGACAATCGTTTTTAAGTAAACTTTTTAAAGTAATATAGTGGCGAGCCCCGTTGTTCCATCCCCCCCCCCCCCCCCCCCCCCCCCGGTTCGATTCCTAATCATAACATCGCATCTCCTCCCAGGCGCCTGAAAGGGGAATTGGCTATGATTTGATCATTCCGTAAAGAACGTTCGAAGGAGAGATAAGACCTTCCGAACTGAATTGCCCTTGAATTATCTCTGGCCTAACGCTGAGGATTTCACATGCCTTCATTTACCGTTACCTCTAACCTTAATTAAAAATAGAGCGAAACAATAATGAAAGTGATCGTTGAAGGATGGGGAGTGTTTGTTTGTAACCATGAATAGTTCTTGTACTCTGACAATACCATCATTCTTATTCATGATTTGATATTTTTGACAAAATAGAACAAGATATTCTCTTGTTCTTCATTCATTCAATTGGATTTCTTCCTTTTCTTTCCTCTATTCGAAACGACAAATTACATTGTCTATACATAAATCCTTCTTTAAGACAAGGAAACAAACATCGATGACGAAAATCAATCGATAATACTCTTATTTTGACAGTAAATCGATAAATTGCAGATGATTCGTTATCTGAAATGGTTATTGAAGCAGGGAAATGTGATGACTATTCTTAACTTACTAGTATTCACATCAAATGAATTCATAGTTATTCGTTATCCTCTTCATTATCGTCGTTATTGTAGGAGAAGAGTCATTTTGAGTGTTCTACTCGCGTGGTTTGTCTTAATTTTCACTCTCATCTTCAAAAGCGAAAAGAAGAGGCGGCAAGAGAGCGTGTAAAAAGTAGATAGTATTCCATTCTTTTCTTTTCTTTTCGCAACTTTGAAGAAATGATTGAAACAAAAAGGAATAAACGATCAAAGATTACACATTTCAGTTGGATAATAACGATATTGTATAGTGTTGGATTGTCTCTAACAGATGGTAAAAGAGTCTATAACAACATTCCGTTTTACAAAATGGTTTTCAGCTAGAGAGAACAATTTACCATCTATTCTCATAGCTATCATGTGCTACTTATGCTTATTTGTTGTTTTGGTAAGCTTAAATTATGTGAATGTAAAATACAATAAAATGTGATTGAGATGTGTTACGGTTTCATCCTTCGAACGATTAGGAAGTTTCATAGAGCAGAAGAAAGTGGAGAATTTAATGGAGAAGGACAAAAGATTAATAATCGACCTACTAAACATTGTCATGGAAAATGTGAAAGAGGACAAAGCAAGTGAGAACATTTATATTGATCTGTCTAATCGATAATCACTGAAACAACATAACAATCTCCTTCCTCTCATGGTTCTATGAACTCAATGGTGTTTGGTTGAAGGTATATTAATATTAGTTCTGGGTATATCTCTATTTCTAGAATGAATTCATTAAAATCCATTTATTAGAATCTACAGAGTCTCAAAATGAAAATGCACTTGAGAATAAAGGATTTTATTTTTACATCGCCAAATATGGTCTGATTTTCATGGATAAGACGTATAAAAATATTTCGATTTTTTAACCAAATAATTATTTAATCAATAGATGCCAAAAAATTAAAAGAACTTAATTGTTGCACCTTCGTTTTGGGATTGTGTTCAAATGCATAAAAAATGAATGAAAATTCTTTACGAAAATCGTAATATTCCCAAAAAATGTAAATATTTATGAATTTTCGTGATCTTTTGTGGAGAAAAAAAGAGAAGAGAAAGTTTCAGAAAAGCGGGAAAATGTGAATGGATAGATATTATTGGTTCCATAGAGGCGATTTGATCATACATTTATTGACCAGACAGGCCCAAATTTCTAATTATTTTTTTTCAAATATGAAAGAACAAGATATACTCCGTAATTTTATTGAAACTTAACTGTTCGTGAATTTTTATTGAATTCAAGACTTCGAGAAAAACCGCAAAATTTATCAAAACCGTTTGTTGGTTAGATCAATCGATAGATCGGATATTAAGGCGCTGTAATTCGCACAGGAAATGGCGAAATCATCTGATGTCACGACATAAATATCTAATTGTTATCGGAACTGTACTTTTTGTCAATATTCTATTTCTTGTACCGTACTCTGGAATACAGGTATTCTAAAATCTTTTTGTTGGATATATCATACATTATTTAGATTCTATCATTTCTCCAAGTACAAGGATGGATGCCTCTATCTATGTTCACTAGTATATTACAACAGGGATGGACGGTATTTTTATTCTTTTTTTATTTATTTTCATTTGAAAACTATTCACATATTACAGTGTGTGACAATATGAAATCTCTAGAATAAAAGGGAATATTTTATCACTGACCATGAGTGACTCATGAGATTATACGAGCAAACATACTTTTAACATAATATTTATTTAAATGATTTATATAATTGAAGATAATGATCGGCATACATTCTGTGTGTCAACCTCTTTGTTACTTTCGAATGAATGAATTTCGTCGACTTGCTTGTTGTCATGGGAGAACTCCATGGAATAAAACAAAGAGTTTCAGTCATAATAAATCATTCGGTACAATTATATATTATTAATTGATATAATCAATATAATCATAGCTGTTACTAAATCACATATACGTGATGATGATCAAGAAGGAATGGAAATGTTAATGGATTCTCCAAAGCCAAGACAGGTACAATATTATATTTGTTTATCTGGACGTTAAAGGGACAAAATTGATTTCGTTATACTCTATCGATGTAGAAATTTCATAGACCACGACACATTGTATCTTTTTTCTCTTTGTCTTTCATTCATGTTTTACAAGGGAATGGTCTCAATTCGGCCTGGCCTTATGAGATGTCAATAGTGTGACTAAAATGAGTTATATATGCTCATCGCAAAACCGTTTTTAGACAGTGCCTAATCGACCTGAGCTTCGAGAAAATCGATATTTAAATTAGACTTTCTGGGCTGATTCGAAAGATCATGCTGTCTCCTACACTAAAATATCCCGATGGGTTCGTTAACTCATCTATCAACTATCGAGACATACCTGCATTCCTATTTTCTTTTTTGTTTTTTCAGAATCACAGCAAAATATTTCAATCCTTCGACAAGATAAAAATCAGCAAAAGAAAATTGCTTCAAAGGGGATCGAACCCTTGGCAATCAAAAGTGAACGGGACACCTTATCCACTACACTACGGAAGTCCATGTGTTGTTGGCTGATAGATGAGCTAATGAACCCATCGTGATAGTTTAGTGTAGGAGACCATGCGAACTTTCGAATCGACCAGCCAGCCAAGAAAGGCAAATTTCAAGATCGATTTTCTCGAATCTCATGTCGATTAGGCACTGTCTAAAAACGGATTTGCGATCGGCATATATAGCTTATTTTAGTCACACTATGGACATCTCATAAGGTCCAAATTGAGACCATTCCCTTGTTAGGAACGTAGATCAATCGATTTGTCTGTAATCGAAATCGATCTGTATCTATCACATTCTCTTTTTTTCAAATGGATGAAGCTATCCACAAAGACAATTAGATTATTGAATAATATGACTTACAGCCTCTACTCGACCATGCATGTCTGATCATTGCTCCAATAAATCCTAGTTGGGGGCCAAATGTTGTCAAATTTCGTGCGTATGGGCATCAGCTTTCTAAGGTTTGCGTTATCGATCCAATATTTTTTTTAAACAAATGGCTCTAAACACTTTTGTTTATTATTAAAATTCAGGTGAAAGATTCAGCCGTTGAACGATTTAAGAATGGAGATAAAAACATTCTTTTACGAAGTCGAAGTGAAACTGAACTGATTCCAATCAAGAAGAAGTCTAAAGCTGATTGTGCATTACCGTAATCGTTATATTGTAGACCATTCCGTTCAATGTATTTTGGTATTTCACATTCCCAATACTGGTATATACAGGCATTCCAATGTTCTGTGTTTCGTGTCAATGTAACATATCCATGATCTTCACTTTTATTACCAATAAAGTTAAATTGATTTTCAATAATGATCTATCCACCATGGCACAGTTGAATTTTATCTATCTAGACGTTTATACGTAAGATTTGCGTTTGATTTCATAAGAACTCATGATTACTAAAGGATTTCTTTTTGATAAATCTTGCAAAATTGCACAATCTGACAATGAAGAATATTTCAGTCATACAGCGAAAGAAATAAAAGAGAAATGTGTGGTGTCTCCAGAATGAGCGCTTTTGTAGCCCTCATCATTCTAATATTGTCATTGCATTTATTAACCAAATACATTCTTTCCTGAACTACCCCAATACCTGTTGAACAGTTAGTTCCGTGTAACTCTAGTGTACTCTTCACTATATAACACAGTATTCTGGTCCAAGCCATTTTTCTTCGAAAGCAAGACAAAGGAGAGACCATTGTATTCGAGAGAGTTTGTATGTTGAGCGGTCGTTCTTGCTTTGAAAGTCATGAGAACGCTGTGATAAGTTACTAGAATTCACATTCATAATGTTCTATCGTTAAAATTCGTTTCTTTCTTTTTGTGCAATGAAATGATTAATTTACAAATTGCAGAAAAAAGTAACAAAATGCTTAATTTTAAATACCCTTTAAAGAAAAATTTGTTTAGATATTATATTTGACATAACAAACTACCGTAATATATCAGCGGAATTTGAAATCCCTCCTATTATAATTTCGCTGCGTATCTTGCCTGCGTATTTGCTGCTTATGTGTTGAAGAATTTCCTGCTCTATTTTATTTTTTCAAATTTCTTTTTTCTTCCTGTAATTTTGTTCATATTACGTTTTTTTCGATTTATTGGGTGTAATTAAGCCTATAGGGATGCGGAAGCTATTGATCTTCTTTTCCAGAGGTAAATCCGCCTGCAACCATGCAGCTCTTCATCAACGCCATCGACGGCGAGCTTACCCGTCTCGAGGTCGCTCCTGAGACTACCATTGGAGAGATCAAGGTGCTTTTTCGCGTTTTGTAACGTTTTGTATCCCGTTTCTGAGTTGCTAGTTTTTGTACTTTATCTCGAAATAGTTAATTTTGTAATCCTAAATTCACAAATTAAGTCTAGTGGAAATGGTTTAATTTTATGGAAAAAGTTGATTTCTTGATATTGTTTCATTCTTACTATTGAAGAAAGATGATAGTTTTCGTTCAGGCCCAGCTCGGAGCTGAGGAGTTCGTTCTCTCTTACGGATCAGCCATCCTTGATGACAGCAATGCTTCCCTTTACTCTCTTGCCATCAGCGAGGGAGCTTCCCTTGGATTGAACGCTCGCCTTCTCGGAGGTTTGTTATATCGTTTTCTTTCGTGGTAACTATCTAATATCGCAAGTTGTATAGTGTTTTCTAAACTGTTACGATACATGTTATGTACTTGCTAAGATTCGTTGCAAATATATAAAAAAAAAAGATAATTGTGATAATGATGGTATCATTTAGGTAAGGTTCACGGTTCTCTCGCTCGTGCCGGTAAGGTTCGTGCCCAGACCCCCAAGGTCGACAAGCAGGAGAAGAAAAAGAAGAAGACTGGTATGTTTTGAGAATCTTTATTGTTTGTTACTCCGCAAAATGTAAATAAATACGGTTGTGAATATGCCTATGGCTTGTAAAAGTGTAAATATAATAAATATCGCAATTAGGCCGTGCTCACCGCCGCATCCAGTACAACAGACGATTCGTCAACGTTGCCCTCTCTGGACCTGGCCGCAAGCGTGGACCTAACTCCAACACTCCCTAAGCAACTGAGTGCGATAATCATCGTTGTCACTCGATAAACGCTGATAAATTGTTCTGTTATTTTTTGAAACCATGTTCATTGTATTACGCACCAATTGGTTAGTTATGAGCCACATTGTATTTATCACATAAACAGATATTGATACTATACAAGCATATTCACCAAGCACGGGCTAGTCGTTGCCAGTTTCTAGTATTACGGTTTGAAGAGAATGGTCCTATAGATTCCAATGCTTCAAGATTTCCGGTGTTAAATAGTGAATGGAGTATCGAAAGAGGGCTCATGGGTGGGCTGTCCTTGTTCGATTTCAATCTGAGAAGTAATTTCCTGATTTTTGATTTGATGACTTACTGGTTAAAGAGCTTGCTGACTTTCAAGAAAGAAGGAGGATATGCGGATACCGTAGAAAGGTTGAGAAAGAGAATCGTTAGTAGGGTATAACTTTGTAGACTAGACATATTAAACTAAGAACTAAGACTTGGTTGATGCACAATACGTATATTAATGTACAGATGGTTCAAAGCAGTGGGCGGATCTTCTTCCTTGGATGTCAAAATAGAATCAGATTTCCTATAGTACCGCCCCCCATGAGAATTAAAATGAACAAGAAATAGATAGATAGATTATACCTAATGGTGATCGTATTGTGAGTAGATTAAGGAAGAGGATCTGTATGATGTGAGATGGCTTACACAAATAGATATGTGCATTGTAATTATAATTATTGTTGAATTTAAAAGTAGTTAATGTTATGAATTATAGACATGTCAGAAGATCTACTACTCAAATTCATTTCGGAGATTGAACAAGGTGGGTCATTGTAGTCTATTATTGCACTGTTATGATCTAAAGTGGTTCTTGTATTTCTGCAGGTCATTTTTATTGTTACTTGAACTATGCCAATTACTGTGTTGATAGCTAATGTGGTTATTTGTTCAATTGAATATAATGTTGATCAAACTCTATTCTTCATATCTCCTAATTCTATCTGAATGTATATGAGAGATATTAATGTATTCGTCGGTGCCGTTGTTATGGAAAATGAATATAGTTGATATCCAAAAAGAAAGCCATATGATTATCTCATATAAATACGAAATGAATAACAATAAGATAAAGATAAAAGAGATGGGATGACTGTTGTTTGATGTGTGCCGCCTACGATATCGAATAGAAGTGTTGATTACTGTTGATGAATGAATGAATATTTATAGAAGAAGGAGTAGGTGAAGCACGGAAGAAAGCAAAAGAAGCTAAAAGAGATGCTAGAAGAGGAATGGGTGCACAGAGAAAGGAAATTGCTAAGATTGAACTCAAGGTAGATTAACTATTCTATTGATCTAGTAAATACAATTTGATCTTTAATCTTTGATCTTTATAGGCAGCAGCTCGAGGTGCACTACAATTACCTTCAGAACAAGCTTATCTACAAATAACTCCTATTGAATTGAATGAAGCTAAAGTTTGATCTTTGATCTTTATATCTAGTCTACTCTCATTCATCAGTTACAAAAATAGATAGACTTATTGTTATTGGACAGATTGTATGGTAAAATGATATAATAATAATTATTGATTAATTTGTTTATTAAGGGTATTTGTCTAATCGATGAGGCTCGATCACGACAATCGATCGATCATACAGAGAGGAATATCAAGTATATGAAGTATACCGAGAAATTGGCTATGGATAAAGATCAAGTTGGTATTCTTTTTGCTGTTAAATAATGATATTATGTGGTATAGACAGAGAAGATGACACGGGTTTATTAGAATGAAATGAGGGAAATCCTTCTGGGGGATATGATCAATCACATAACATTGCATTAGTACATTCTCGATGTCCATCCAGTGCTTTAGTTTGTTTGATCTGAAGATATACAAAGATTGATCTCTAATCTAATCAGGATTATGACGAGATAAGGGATATCATGTTGTCATTTCCCCCTTATAGAGCTTAGTCTTTGATTGTAGTTGTTGAATCTATAAATAGAATGAGATGGATATAGAATGTTTCACCTGTGTATAGATGGAATTTCCATGAATGGCAATTAGACCAGCACATGCTGATTTGTGTCGTGAGAGGACATCCATACATGCTGTCTATAATGAATGATATCAATAGATCAATTGAGGCAGATTATATTATTGTAGTTGTTGAATATCACGTTTCCACTATCTCTCACGTTCCACTTCCTTGTTTATCCTCTATCTTAAATTATATTTTATGGATTATATTTTGATGTTACCTTGAGTACTTGATTGAATTGTTCAGTATTCACTTGATCTAGATCAGGTAGACGGGACTTGACTAAAGTGAAGAGACGAAGACAACTTGAACAACGATCTTCCTGATTATTGATTGATTAGATGTTATTGATTGATTATTGAACTTACTGGAGATAAGGAATGAATGGGATATATGAGAATGGATACTATAATGATGTAAATGGAAGATGTAGATGAGTTCATTGAGATTGTGATAGAATAGATAGATGGATAGAATCGAATGGAGAAGGAAAGGGGAGGTTAGTCTATGAGATGGTGTATGTTTCTTTCTGATGACGATTAAGAGGACACAAAAGGGACGATGGAGAGAGAAAGAGAGACAATGTAAACGGAACACAATCATTATATGTAAAGAAGAATCAGAAAGAAGGGATATTGAGACATCTATATTTGTTAAATAAATAAATATAAATCTAGATAATACATGAATGATCTCATAATTAGTGTCTATTGATGTTATACTTGAGAACGATATAATGATTATTTACTTCCATAATGAATATGATATTATAGGTGAAAATGATGATGATTCATCACAATCGATCATTACCGAAGACGAAGAATCTAAGGTACGGTATATTATTATGTTGACTTACTGTATATGGTATACCCCATTCAAATTTATATTATTTCAGATCAGATCGTGAAAAAGTGACGTGTCTAAGAGAACCAAAACGAGATAGGTGAGTGTGAGGGTGGGATTGAAATAGATTCATTATTACTTCCGAGTATATTATAGTATCCATTATGAAATTAGAGGAGATTATATGGGATAATCTTTCAATTATAATTATAGATAGGATTAGTTATAATTCTGTTCGTTTCTTATGGAAAATTCATCGAACCTTGACCATATTTGGAATATATTTGGATTTGCTGTATATGTATTTTGCAGTATATGTAAAAAAATAAATTGTTTAACTAAATAATTGTTTCGTATAGTAGTCGTTAGTGTGTACATGTGGAATGAGTAAAATGAGTAGGTGAAAATTGATTCTAATATATGAGAGGAATCGCCAGAGGTTCGACCACCCCCCGGACATAGAAAATTCGACCCCCTGAAAAATTCAGATTAAGTACTTTGAACGATGCTCTATCGAACTGCGCTTTCCGAATTTGCATATCTGCTCTCATTTTCGAATAGCGGTAGGTCAAAGTTGGCAGGTACGGTTTTTTTGGCTCGAGTGTGCGTCAGAAAAATGATCATAACTCCGTTCAAAATAATGATAGACACTTTTTCAAAAAAAGAATCGAAAGAGGAGATCTTGCGCAACATTTTCCATTTGATGACGTCATTTTTCGACCATGCGCCGGTGCTGGGCGGTCGGTTTTATGAAAAAGTGACGTAACTTTCCTAATCGGAAAAAGTGCACTTTTCTTCTATGCGCGTTTTGTTGCACCCATATGTGTCTAAAAATGACCCAAGTTTCAGAGGATTTCCGAATTGGAAAAAAAAAAAGCGTTGATTTTAGTGACGCGACCTCGGCTTATTCCTTTATTTAGTGACGCGACCTCGGCTTATTCCATTATCAAGAAACAGCAAAGGAGCTAAAATGACTCAAAAACATCCGAAAAAACATTACGAGCTCAAAATACCCATATATGACAGTTATTTGAAACACAAAATCACCAAGTTCCGAAAAATTTGAAAAAAACCGTATTTTGCTTTTCCCCGTGGAAAAAACGTTTCAGTAATGTTAATTAATCTTTATAATATTTCTTATAATGTTTTTGAACATTTATGTTTTTGGAAGTGAAGGCCTACCTGCTCTTAGAGCCGAGATATCCGCCATCGAAATTACACGCGCGCGCCCCAACTCCGCGCGACCGCTCATCATCTGCTCTCTCACTCCCACACGCTCTTTCGTGAACAGACAGGGAGAGAAAAAAAGGAGAAGGGAGACTAACATCTGACAACTACACGAAATGGAGATGTTAGAAAACTCTGAGCGAACAGAGTTGCATTTGAACAACAAAGAACGAGTGAGCCCCCCCCCCCCCCCAAACCTTCCTCGCGCTCTCTCTCTCTCTCTCTATCTCTCTCTCTCTCTCTCTCTCTCTCTTCAAGGAATGATGAAGTAAAATGTCAAAACTAATGTTAGATAAGATACATTTATTAGAGAAATCAGTCATAATTGAAAACAATTTACATTGAAATAACATATTACAAAGAGAAATGGACGACAAATTGGCGAACAACGGATGACAATCAAATGAATAGTGCTAGTTACGACGTCCACGTTTTTTGTTCGGCTCTTCCTGTTCGGTGTCGCTCTCTTCACTCTCATCATCACAGAATATCTCGTTCTTGTGTCTCAGAATGAGATGTTGCAATGCATCTTCATCGTCAGACTCCTCAACATCATCCTCACTTTCTTCATCCGTCGAATCATGGCGAGGAATGTGTGCGGGCTTCTTCTTCTCATTTTCTTTCTTCAGTAAACCATTGATAAGGGATTTGATCTGAGTGATGGACAATCTATTCCTCGGAGATATCTTCATTGATCCATCTGCTCTTTTTGCATTCTTCATGAATTTTTCCGCTTCGTGCGGATTTGCCTTCTCTCCCTTCTCTCGTTTCTCTTTGAAGAACTGGCGAATTAATTCGCGTGCATGCTTGTCGTGCGTATTTCTCTTCTTCGTTTCACGGAGTGCCCATCCCGGGTCGAGGTCAGAAGGTCCATCATGTATCGAACTAGCGACAGCACTGTCAAGAGAAGCTGTCCACATGTTGATTCCGACAGAACGAGATGCTTGCGCAGTTACATAGTCGTGAATGGTCAACCTTTCGGGCTGATATTCGTGTTTCCCAGTGAAGATTTGCTGTTCAAGTTAACCGAATTTACGAAACTCTTTTTTTCTCTCCCTGTCTGTTCACGAAAGAGCGTGTGGGAGTGAGAGAGCAGATGATGAGCGGTCGCGCGGAGTTGGGGCGCGCGCGTGTAATTTCGATGGCGGATATCTCGGCTCTAAGAGCAGGTAGGCCTTCACTTCCAAAAACATAAATGTTCAAAAACATTATAAGAAATATTATAAAGATTAATTAACATTACTGAAACGTTTTTTCCACGGGGAAAAGCAAAATACGGTTTTTTTCAAATTTTTCGGAACTTGGTGATTTTGTGTTTCAAATAACTGTCATATATGGGTATTTTGAGCTCGTAATGTTTTTTCGGATGTTTTTGAGTCATTTTAGCTCCTTTGCTGTTTCTTGATAATGGAATAAGCCGAGGTCGCGTCACTAAATAAAGGAATAAGCCGAGGTCGCGTCACTAAAATCAACGCTTTTTTTTTTTTCCAATTCGGAAATCCTCTGAAACTTGGGTCATTTTTAGACACATATGGGTGCAACAAAACGCGCATAGAAGAAAAGTGCACTTTTTCCGATTAGGAAAGTTACGTCACTTTTTCATAAAACCGACCGCCCAGCACCGGCGCATGGTCGAAAAATGACGTCATCAAATGGAAAATGTTGCGCAAGATCTCCTCTTTCGATTCTTTTTTTGAAAAAGTGTCTATCATTATTTTGAACGGAGTTATGATCATTTTTCTGACGCACACTCGATCCAAAAAAACCGTACCTGCCAACTTTGACCTACCGCTATTCGAAAATGAGAGCAGATATGCAAATTCGGAAAGCGCAGTTCGATAGAGCATCGTTCAAAGTACTTAATCTGAATTTTTCAGGGGGTCGAATTTTCTATGTCCGCGGACCCTCCGAAACGGTCGATTTTCTCGCGATTCGTCTCATATATAGAATAAATGGGTAAATGTATATATGAGAGGAAGTAACTCATAGTAAGCATGCAAGATGTTCTCACATTTCTTGTAGTAATAGCAATAGTCACATATCATATAGTTTGTTTTCGTTAACTTCATTTCGTCCATATATAGTATATATCACTACTTGTTTACTTCAATGATGAGGACTCTGGTGTATTCATCTATTTGTCAATAATACAGTATGTTTTCATTTCAGTAAAGGGAAGATAATGAAGAAGAAGAAGTCTGGTAGTGTATTTAGTGAGGCTGATTTTGCACGATTGAATAAGAAACCTAAAGGAGCAGTACAAGATGCAGATGGTGTATTCTTATGATAGAAAGATTACGGTAGACGACTTATTCGATTCATTGTTTTTGTTATGTTCACTTCTTATACATTGTACAGTGTTATCACGAGTAAATTGTTATTGATTATGCATTTATTAAGTGTTTAAACAAAAGAATGGCATTTAAATTATTATTTAGAAATCTATTAAATGGTCTGATGGCAAAATATGACATGAAATGAGGTAGCTAGCGATGAGGAAAAAGAAAGAAATATTACTATGAACTCTATCACTGCTTTGGCATATTGCACATGCATTTAACCTGGATTCTTGATGATGAAAAAGATTATTAAGAAAAATCAATATTACGATGAATTATTGATTAGAAGGAGAAGGTGGAGCTTGTTTGAATGCAATACAAGTGACATGACCCTTCGATGCTTCACAATAAAGATTCGATGAGAAAACATAACTGGAATATTATTGATTGAATCATGTCTACAGTACGATGGAAGTACAGTATACCTGAAGTGTCCACGAGAACAAACAACATCAATCGATACTCCAAGTTCATCTTCAGCTGCCTTGTTGATGTTACGTTTGCTAGAGGCAGATGATTCGTTCATATTCTAAACAATCAATAATCGATATAGTTACCGTACTATTCTATTACCGTACCTCTAACATAATCTCATACAATCGTCGTGAATTACATTTCTTTCTATCAATATCATTATCATGAGGAATATCAGATTCATCTCTTTTAATTTCATTTTCATGAGCTTTCTTTGATGATTTCAATGAAGGAACGAGTCTATAAAGAAGATTCATTTCAAAGTACCGTAACCTTGGAGATTTCGGGAAACTTGGCTCTCCAGTTTTCTTTTTTTTCGATTCCCCAATTTTTTTCTGAAACAGTGTTTGATAGTGTCAAAATATGCGAGAGCGATTAATGGATTCAAAGTTGATTTGAACTTCCTTCCAATGAAAATGTGTGTCCGATGATTAGGTTAAAATTACGTAGCTTTTAGAAAAAAAAAAGTAGGCTCAAAGAGTGTGAACAGTGTTGTTTAAAGTTTGATAAGGTAAACAAAAGTGGTGTTGAGGTATATTTGTCTCCATGCATGAAGTATTCTTTGATTACTTACTTTGATTCTTCTATAGTTTGACATTATACACATCACATGGTACATTCAAATACGAAATGAATAGATATAATTAAACTGTAATTGATTACCTCTTCTTCGTTTTCTCATGATTTTTCTTGCTTACAGTCGTGGTCTCTACTTCCTAAAATGTGCAATACATATAAATAGAAATGCACAATATGAAATTTTCAATTCTGAATTTATGTCAGATATGGAGATAATAGTAATTCATTAGACCATATAATGTTAATAAGTTTATATTAAATAAAACGGAGATGAAAACGATGAATCCGGTGCGAGATTTGCATGAAAGATATAGAAGAGGAAGAGTAAAGGCGCTCCTCAAGCTAATTTTACCGTCCGCATTGACAATACTCTCTCGTAGACAAAGAAAGCGAGAGAGTTTTGTCAGAGTGGAGAGTTTCAAATTAGCTAGGGGATTTAAGGAATAGAGAATAAAATCTTGATGATTATACTATATAAGAAACTTGATTCAACGGCTGATTAACTATACAAGAAATTCTAATATTTATTTGATAAAATCAATCAATACATATACAGTACCTCTTCAATATTCAGTTCAGGATTCTCCTTCTCTTCGATTGTTTCAACATTTTCTTCAGATGAAATCATATCTCCATATTCTTCTTCATTCTCTTCTGAGATGACATCATCAAGAGCAAGAGCCTGATATCGATTGATTATCATGGATACAGTATCCAATAACTACCGTACCCTTCTTCTTCTCTGATTTGTGGTGGTCTCTGCAGCTTCAGCTGCTTCAGCTAATCTTTCAATAGCTTCAATTGTTGATTGTTGTTGTTCTGTTGGTTTAAGAGGAATTCCCCATTCAAGTCCCTTCTGCAAAAATATTACTTCTAATAAAAAATACAGAAATGTTGAGAAATAGTTCATCTTAAAGCATGGTGGAGTTTTCTAGAATTTAAAAAAAAAATCTTTGAAAATATTGAAATATAGGATAGAATACTAACCAGATCAAGTTCATCAAGATTCTCTACAGCAGCAGTAGGATATTGATTAGAATTATAGAGAACGGTGGGATTTTGAATCTGATATGAAGACTGAAATGGACAAATGAAATCTTATTTGAGATTTTCCCATTGTCCATTCTCCCCCATTGTATTTTCTCCTTGTGCAAATTTTCTTCATTTAAATTTTTAATTTCCGAAAGATCTTTACGGTGTATGATAAATAAATAAATAATATGAAATATCTGACAGATGGAGATGTTTGAAGAGCATAAACATCACTTCCAGGAGGAACAATGAGACGAGATCCTCCTGAGGGGAGTGATTGATAGACTACCTGATATTGATTTAATCATAGATTATATTGATTGATTTCGTTAAATAAATTGAATGTGCCAAGAACATACTTGACAAATGCTTGATAATAGACATATATTTATTAGTAACCAATGTTCAAAACAATTACCTGAGGTCTGGCTCCTCCTACATTAGCTCCCTTTGCTCCATTTACTTGGTCGAGGTAGATCACCTATAATCAATAATCAAGAACAATTCAAATAATCAATCAATAAACATACAGTAGGCTGAGCATTGGAATTAACGTTGGCTGTTTCCTGATATTGATTAGATGTAGGATATTGAGCAGGTTCGGATAACAGAAAATAAAAATAAAAATATAAGAGATATCTATGTACATACTTGTTGAAGAGGTTGAACGAATTGATCGATGAATCCATTGGATTGTGGAGAATTATACTAAATAGTCAAGAATCATACTCAACAAAAGCGATCAGATAATGAAAACTAACCTGTGAATTAACTTGCGGACAGGGAGGATGTTGTGGACAAACAGGAGTTGGTTGAGCTGGACATGGAGGGGGGAGAGCAGCTTGAGGACAACCTAAAGAATGGTTATACAAATTAATGAAGATAAAGGGTGTAAGATGAATATGATATAATAATATTATTTATTATTTAGATTAAATAATATTCATTAATCATAAATGTGAATTGAGATAAGTTTCATATAGAATAGAACTGTTGATCTATAATTACTAACTCCGGTGTATTGGATTCGTGAATTGATTGGAAGACCCAAAAGTTAGCTAATTTATTTACAGATTCGTGGTTCGAATAGCGACCCTTTCCGTCTCATTTTGTTTATGAAATTAACACATCTTTTTGTGGTGTCAATAGATAAACCATTCTAAAATACTACGTTAAAAACCTCGAAAAAAAATTTGTATCGTCCCAAAACAAGTGTTAATTTTTTAATGAGGAGGAAAAGGGATCGATATTATGACTACGAAATCTGCAAATATAATAGCGAATCCAAAATAAAAGAGTAATAAATAGTAGTGGATTAGAATAATGAATATGTGTGACCTCCTCCAATAGGTAGATGATTAATATGATCATATGATCCAATATCAGGTAGAATTCCTCCAGGAGAACCACCACACGAAGAAGGACAAGGGGCTCCACATGGAGTTTGAGAGAAGAATGTAGCTGATGTTGAAGTAACTAAGAGTAGAAGAGATATCATGATTCAATAAATGAATCAATGAATGAATGAATTGACTTAAAGGGATTGACCGTGACTCCACCTTTAGTGGCTTGCCTACGGGAAACTTGATAGAGCCGTTCATTTATTATCTCGATCTCTCTTCTTCTCTCTACCTCTCTCTCTCTCGTGCTAGTCGACTTTTCCGCTCTTTTGATTAATCGAGATTAGAATATGGCTGCAGAGGGAGAGGGAGAGAGGGAGAGGGAGAGATCAAGTAGAAAAGAAGGGCTATTATATAGCTTTATATTGAAGTGTCGGAGTTTCGACTTTATTAACTAGATATATAGGAAGAGGTATAGAAGAGATTGAGAAAAGATGAAAGAGAAAAAAGGAAATCGGATATAGTAGATCGAGACTATGGGATGAGAGATTAAATGAATAGATAATTAGAAAGTGAGAAGAATGAATAAAGTGCTATCACTTTCACTTTTCTATTAAACAGATGATCTACAGTACTGGCCAAAAGGTTATTAACTTTTGGTTTCTTGGGCAAAACTTCAAAATAATCGAACTCGCTATGAAATTTTTACTGATCTTTATATGTCAGGTACAAATCCGGAAAAATAACAGTAAGGGCAGATATCGCATTTCAAAAATACTCTAATACGTACAAGGTAATATCGATTTATTTATTTAGTGTGTGGCACATACAGTAAGACCGGATTGGTTAGGAAAAGTCGTCTTGAGAACTTCACGGGGACAAAGAATCACAGTTGGACAATCGATAATTTGGTGAACTACGAATCAATATTGAATGAGTATCAATATACTGTAATGATTAGATCGATAAAGCTAGATGAGAGTATCACATATGAAATGAATGAATGGTATTGGCATATGAATTTAAATGATATTGGGATGAATGAATGAATAGATGAATGGCAGTTGAAGACAATAGAACGATTCAATTTGACTTGGTATTAGAGATCCGCATTCGTGCAATTGCACGACCGGTCGACCAATGTTCGACGTTAAAATGATGAAAAGTCATTCTGCGCGATTTTGACTCTTAATTTCGTGCAAAGTCGCGCATTTGGGCATCATTTTCAAGCCATTTTCAGGCTTTATATCGGTTGTTTTTAACCGCTAATTCAATGGAAATAAATGAGAATGAGTCGACTGCGCGACTTTGCACGAATAATTTTTTAATTATCATATGAATACCGTGCGCGCGATTTCTCATTCATTAATTAGTGAGAAATCATTTCTGAGCGACTGAACGTTTGCGGATCTCTACTTGGTATATGATTAGGTAAATTATATTATTAGATGAATATTATAAGGAGTGGTAAGTGATTTGAACTACAATAGCGTGCTTCGTGGAGAAAAGTCCAACATGGCTCTAAGATCTCTTCGTATCTCATTATTACAAATGGCATAAATGAATAGACGAATTGCAGATGTAAACATGTACACAAATGATATCAAATCAGAAAATGATGTATGGAAAGTTGATGATTTGGTTGGATCTTCTGAATCGATTAGTAGATCACTATCTGATCTATAATGATTATGATAGTATTATATCAAATATGATGATAATAATCATACTTCTCAAGCCATGTCAGAACTAGTTGAAGAGAATTACATAGAAGATATGATGCTACGATAGCGACCATTGTAAGAATTGCTGATCGCACCTAGATTGTTAAATATGATCTTTGATCTTTGAACTTTGATAACTCACTTGTGTATGAGTACTTCTAGCCTTGTACATATGTTGGAATGGAGCAATCTCTAATGTAGCAGCTTCGTGAATACTCTTCTTACTTGCATATTCAGTAGATTTAATCAACTTTTTAACGATGATCTGAATATATCGATTGATTGATTGATTCAATCAATATTTCACTTACTATATTTCCAATGACTAATACGAAGAATGGAATGAAAGTTTGTGCTATTGTTAAGACTTGAAAATCGAAGAAATTGAACCATTCAGCTTCATTTGTCCAATTTGCAGGCTAAAGTTTAATAATATATGCATTTTTATCATCGATATATGCCGCTTTGTTCAAATTCCAATGTGTGACATATTATAATTTGTTCATTGATCTTTGATCTTTGATCTTTAATGACAAACCTGAGTGGTGAGTGTACGAAAGAAATCGTCACAATACGGATAAGAAGCAACCTGTATAACAATGAAATTGATTGGATAGGAAATGTGTTCCTATTGAATCATTTATCATTCTCTTATCAATCAGTTCAACATCAAAAACAATCAGAGAGTCCATTATATCCCCCCCCCCATCAAAACATGTTTTAATTGATGGGCTATGAACGAAAAGCATTTCCGTTATGTCACGGGTTTTCCCTACAAAATGTTTTGTTTAAAAATGTAGAAAACAAGAGTAACGAAAAACTTATTTTCGAATTTTTATGAAAAGTACATATAGCTGAACTTTTTAATCTTTTCGTAGTAAAGTTATAGGTTCCGTTTAGTTAACCTTCTGGGAATAACAATCATTATAGGAATCAAAATAATCTAATTGTATATTATTGAATAGTCTACGTATCATCTTCGTCGTGATCTTTTCTTTGTCTTTGTTATTGTGATAGTAAAGTACATCTGTCAAGAACACTTTGATGATAGACCAACATCATTGACCATACCTCACTCATGTATCACATGATTACCAAAATTGACCATACCTCACTCATGTATCACATGATTACCAAAATTGACCATACCTCACTCATGTATCACAGGATTACCAAAATTGGTACAGTCATGAAAATTTGAAAGTTATTGAAAAAATAGCGTACAGACAGGCAAGATATGCCAAAAATTGATTTTTTGCAGATCACTTTTTCTCTTTTTGCTAGACTATATGCTTTTTATGGTAGTAGGACCCTGACAGATGTATTGGAGTTATATTGGTGATACCTCTAATGCCCACATAGTAGGCAGTCGCAGTAGACCACATACTCCCAATGTTATTGCAACACATGCATATCGTCCACTCTTCGAATATATTCGACGAAGAAGATTATTCCTCCTGCGGCAACGATCAGACGGGTTTAGTCAATAACGGAAATGGGCGGAGCTTACCGCTTCTCTGATATCCATACGTATCTCTCGATTGTAGCAAATATCAACATATATGGTATAGATATTTGGGCGAATCGAGATAGAGTGAAGATTGGTATTAAGTAGATATAATATAGAGTGAATAGATACTGAAATCATGATATCATTCAATGAATCATAGTATATTGATATATGTATTCTTAGAATTACTCTAGTTATTGTAATGACTGATATCGTACGAACTAAATAGTATTTACTCTATTCCTCTACCATAATCATATATAATCTATTAACAATTACGATCTAAACGATTCCTTGTCATATGAAAACTAAGAAGAAAGGATGATTTGGATTAAAAGAGTAAAGATGAAAAGAGTAAAGATTGAAAGGAATGACTACTATAAAGAGGACAATTAAGATGTTCATAAGAACATCTCAAATAAACGTGGGAAATGAAAGAGGAAGAAAGAATGAGAGATTGACATAATGTTTCATTAATCCCGTCTACATCTCTACTTTGACATTAAATTGCCTTCATTTATTTTGTAGGCTAATTCTAGACCCATTGCCTATTATGGTACGTGTGTACGTGCAGAGAGTGCATGGTGTGATGGCGACGTATGGGAAAGATCGTCATACATTCAATAGAATTATGGTAACTTGATATTACTCAATGGGGGTGAATAGGAAATAAAAGAGATGCGTTGTAATTTCCGAAATAAAAGATTAGTACTTAACTCATACATCACAGGAACTATCTACGGAAGAAAGAAAGATATTGGAAATATTTTGTTTTTGATCCTTTAAAGTGTGTACGATATGGTATAGAATCTCCAATTGTATTGGAGAGAAATAAACTGAGAAGGAAGTAATTGAGAAATGGAATAGAAACATCTTATTGTACTCTAGGCTATAGATATTGATTGATCTATATGTAGAAACGATCAATCTTTCCAAATCTCCTATCCCAGAGATGTCGCGAATATTTTTAAAGATTTTATGACATAGCTCACCTCAATTTTAAGATAATTAATGATAGCATCGGCAAAGAAAATCAAAGTATAACAAGCACATATAATAGTATCCAATAAAGCTAATGCAGATGGATATAAAGTTGGTGGAGTAGTTGCACAACTACTGTAATCAATTATTGATTATTGATTGATTATTGATTGATTAGACGTCTATGATGATCTTACCGATTAGCAAATAGTACCATGAGTATAATATTGAATCCGATTCCTGCTATAGATATCAATCCAGATATGACAATGTAAATGAATCGAATGAGGGAATATGTCTCATACTTAAAAATATGATATTATTAAGATAAATAAGTCATTGAAAGGTCAAATTCATCATTTCTTTCATTTGATGACTTTTCTCAGTCAACTTTTCCATTGTATCAAATTGGTTGAATAAAAGTGTCTGTCATCATCATTTCTCCATTCAATTCATTCATTCTTCATTCATTCCTTCAACCCAAAATGTTCCTAAAGTCTATTCACGACTCGAATTCATTTCCTCTTACATACACTCAATAAAATATTAAGAAAGACATATAAAAAGTTGAAAATATGTTGTTTGCTTATCTCAGTCCTTTATAAATTCTTCCATAATATATTATACCCTCGAGAGATGAAAATGAAGAGAAAAGAAGAATGTCTTATGAATTCTATCTATTGTTAATCTATTTGGATATTAGAAGATAAGAAAGATTATATTGAATAGTTTAATCAAATATACGATACGAACAATTATTAATTATTTAACAACAAATATATTTTGAGAATAGGGATTTATGATCCAAGATTCTCGAATATGATTTCGTTTACACCATCATTGAGAATAAATGAATGTTCTAGAATTTTTAAAATCATGGTCATCCCCTCTACAGAAACCCATAAATATTATCATATCCTATCTTGATATCATATATTCTTCAATGTAAAATCAACATTAAGAATCACGAAGCCAAACAAGAAAAATATCTCATCATAGACAGGATTCTATTCTAATCCAGAGAATCGAAGACTAAGTTCCAGTCGTTAAAGAAAGTCACTTCATCTCTTAATTACCCACACTATCTCACTGTATTCTACCATTATCAGACCATTTCAATCAGAACTCAAGTTTATCTTATTTCGAACCACCATGATTTTCATCAAGATTTCGATATAATCAATCAATATTTTAACTTACCAGTGCACATATCTCTGTTGCATTTGAGGAGGTTACGGTATCATCCATGATGATAATACCGTACACAATCGGGATGGATTCAGTCTTAATTGATTGATTGATTAGAGATATCACAGAGCTGTTAATAGAATAATAGAGATAAAGAGGAAGAAAGGATGAATAGAAAGAGGCGGATGAAGGAGGTAATGTTGTCTTTATATCCCTCCCTCTCCTCCCCTATCTCCCCTTCTCCCCTCCCTCTCCCTCTCCTTCTCCAATCCCTCTCCCTCTCCCTCTTCCCTCCCTCTCCTTCTCCCTCTCCCCCCCTCTTCCTCTCACCTCCCTCTTGATTTTCGCCCTCTCTCTCACTTCCTCTCTAACTCTTCTGGAGTTTCCAAAGTGAGTTCTTTTCAGTTAAATCTCTTTACAATTGACTAGACATAGTCATAAGTTCACACTAAATGAATCTTTTCCCTTCTACTTCATCTACTTTGGCCCATCTGCGACCCGGAACCATATCTGTTAAATAGTTTCCTTGTTTCTCATCGTTAAACTACAGTATCTCACTACATTTTATGGTGTATAGAAAAATGAGTACTTACCGTAATCTCCATTTGTAGAAAGCCATCATTCATTATAGTCGACTTTATTACTGCAAAGAAGAGGATATGAATTAAAGTGAGAGGTTGATTAGAAAAAAAGAAGACAAATAGATGAGGTATATATTGTATAGAAGAAGGAACGAATAAAGTAAATGGAAGAATGGAGGAAAAGGTTAAAAAAGTTCATTCTCACACTAATAATATATGAGTTTATAGTATGATTCAAAAGAGTTTAGTCGAGAGAAGAAAAAGAGAAATAAGTGAATTGACTCTTCCATATTAACATTATTGCTAGATTGTTTTCATAGAAAATAACGATATCATCGAAATAATTTATGAAGTTACACTGTTTATCTCATTTGATGGAGCATCCTTGTATGGAATAACAATATAATAAATTGAAGAGTTGGACAATAAAATAGGACGTGGATCGAAGATTGAATGAATGAATGAATGTACTGTAGAATAAGGAAGAAGGAACCAGAGAAGGAAAGAGGAACGAAATATTCAACCATTATATATACATATTTATAGATTGAGACCATATACAAGAAGAAAGTACATTTATGCTTTGAACAACTTTCCTACATGACACCATTTTTGTTTTTACTTTATCTAAAATGTAACAAACAAATACTTTTCATAATATTCAAAAGGTAAACAATTCTTCAATTTGAATTGTTTGATTGCTAACAGAGACCTCAATGGTCGTTACTAATTTAAATGAATTAATAATGGAGAGATACTCTATTTGAGTCAATATCTCTATCTATTTCATGAACTATTTCATATTATCCTTCACTGCACAAATGAGAACCAAATACAGGAAAAAGAAAGAGAAATTAATTATTTAGAAGAACTCACAAAAAAGGGGTAAAAACAATAGGGTACATATATTGTTTAAAAGTAATTGAATTATATGCGTTATTGAATAAAAACTGACCACTATAATAATTTGAGTGATGGATATTTATTCACGATAAAAGTTAGAAATCTGCTTATTAAATATTAACTGATAAATTGACACATAACGCAATAAGGCAATTTGTACACAATTTCAGAAGAAGTTCTCATAGAAATAAGGATAACATTTTTTATATTCCCATTCCTGCAATAACTAATTAAATGTATCTACATCGAAAATCTACAGACTATAGTGTAGAGACATGTGGTCGATTACTGGAGATGAAGAACGAAAATGGAAATGAAAAGGGGAAAATATGCAATGAACACTTGAATAGAACAGAAAGGATGAGGGGACTTACTTATCTATAAATAGATGATGTTAATAGAGAAGAAGAACGAAGAGGAGGAAGAAGAGAAGATAACGGATTCTGATTTTAGATATTTACGATAAATAACGTCATCATTTTGATAGTTTTCAAGTGTAACTTATCCTGACTTTTAGATTGGGAAAGAGGTTTGTAAATAAAGAGAAGTGAATGAAATGAACCATGATATGGTGGTTCTTAGTAGAAGAATGGTGTCTGGAGACTAAAGGACATTGTAAGAAAATCGTATAAATAATATTATAAGTTCTACGAAAAAAAAAGAGAGTAGGGGTTAAGATGATACAGCACTATACCAATTATTTAAAATATCACAGTTTGCTCTGACAATTGATAGCATCTTAAAATTTAGCAAAAAAGAAGAAAAAGATCTGTGATTATGGATTCGTGTATGATTTAATGTATCGATGATAATGAGAAATGTTTGAATGAGTGAAGAAACATCTGAATGTGATTGAAAATAATGTGAAAGATGAAGAAATGATACACAATCGATGGAAGTACATCAGACATTATGAAGCAGTCAAACTTTTATGAAAATTCTCCAAATAATTAAACCATTAAACATAATCAATGATACATGATAAAAATAAAAGACAATCCGATTTATTTTATGCAATTTCAGTGCAAACAGTGAAAATGCTGGCATGAAATCGAAAAAAATTTAGAAATTAGAAAATTTAGAAAATTGTGCAAATTCTGATTGAAGATACATTGATTAATCCTTGTTCATATCTATTCATACTTATATCATGATAATATCCATCTAATACAATAAAATAAGATAAAAGGAGATGAAGAAGGACAAAGATTGATATAAAGAGAAGAAGGATTGAAGAGGTGTTAACCACTCTTTTGAATGTGAAGAAGAGAAGAATGAAGAGAGGAAGGAAATAAAATAAGAGTGATGTTCATCTTGAGAACAAGAGTACTTGACATTTCTCATATTGGGTAATATCTTTGTCGTATCAATACATAATCTTTTCTATATCATTTTATGTTCTAATCAAGTGAGAATATGAAACTAGTCAGAATATGACATTGAACAGCTCTGATAAACATAATCCTTCATCTATTTCGCACTCCAATTTATGAACATTTTCATTTTTATTGTGATCTCAAGTGTTAATTAGTGTGTCATACAACGCCATTCCATCAACAGACAAGGACTAATGTTCCATCTTATCCTAGAATACGTCAGGAGTGATACACTTATCTAAATGTCTAACTGGTCTACTGGACGAACAACGCAAAGATTTCGCGAGTCATTTGATTATTTCGTACAAGATTCGAATACGGACGCCGTTTTGAATGGAGCTCTCATTGTCAGATGAAGAAGAATAGAACTCAAGAATAAAAAGAACCGATGTTTTAACTCTCAGAATGCAAAGAATGAAGTTGATAAATTGTATTGTAACAACACTAAATTGAGTGTTAATGAAACTATTGATTCTTTCTCGTGAAATATGCAAATTTAAAAAAATATGGTGTGACAGATCAAGAGTGCGCCCGATTTTGGTAATTTTAATTGAGATGAAAAATATTAAAATATTGGTTTCAAAAGCATTTAATAATAGCTGATCTGTGGTTTTTGCGAAGAGGTAACGATCATTTTCTTTGTTATGAAATACGATAGGGATCTTATTACTATAGATGATAGAGATAGAGTGAAAGAGGAGGGAATGGAATGATCCATTAGTAAATAGGTGTGAAGATGATTGATGTGATGTTAATGGAATACATGAACATAATGAGATGAAGTCCTTTGTGTTGTCTCTTAGACTACAGAGATGATAAGTGATTATTACAATGAAATGAATGTAGATAGAAGAATAGAAGAGATGAAAGGAATAGGGATAAAATCATACTGTTTCTATTATTCAATCGATTAAAAAACATATTAGATTTAATATGGTGGATTATTACAAAAATGATGTTTTCTGAAGAACATACTAAGGAGTTTGATCATATTCATATTACACTGAGAACCAATACAAACTAAAATAAACTATTAGTCATCGATTACATTAAATGATTCGAATGGGCAGATATCTCATGAATTGAATTTATTATTACCATGGAGGAACTAAATAAACTAGGAACGAAAAGAAATATACAAGACTAGTTAGACTGACCAGTAGAGATACAGTATGAAAAGAATAATGAGAATATGATTTTTCATCTCCTTATATAGTATTATGTCACTATGTAAACATATTGAATATGTTAATGTAATATAATGAAGTCCTTGAAGTATTTCAATCCTTTTATTGACAAAATAGAGATTGGAGAGGCAAGAATAGAGTCCTCGATTCTAGTGATATCGATCGATGAATTCAATTGAGAATTCAAATGAACTTTCAAAATTGAAAACAAAATTCTAAAACGGTACATTCATGTTTTTATAAATCCTACCTACTGTCAGAAAAATACTTTGGAAAATGTAACTAATTTATCTTTCTTTCTGTTTATGAAGATTTTATCGTAAATAAATAGATAAAAGTAGAAGTGAGTAATTCTATGTGAGAATACATTGAATATATTGTAAGAGTGTAAAGATATGTGAAATGACGAGTTTAGATCCATTCATCGAAAGAAGTTTCTACTGAATTCAACACAGATGGGACACTTTTTATGAGTGTGAAACTATTTGAGAGAAGAATAAAACAGAGGGCTACGAGAATAAATAAAAGATTTGAGGGGTACAAATTGATTTAACAGTCACGTTTATTAAGCCATTGTAGAATCATTGTAGAAATCGATTAAAAGATTCATATAATTGTAATAAATTAATTTACAAAATATTAAACTAATAGCAAAGCTTTTAAAAACACAAGGCATTACCGATACGCATCTTTGTTTTTGGATTTTTTAAGGGAATACTATGTTTTTGATATTTCTTTAAAAATTTTGTAGAAACAATAAGCTAGAAAATTCTTGTTAGAATTCTTGAGATATTTGTCTTAAGAAAGCTACCTTCAAGGGATATTTTGGTTGCTTCTAAAGTATTGGGTAAGCACTCTATTATTACCTTTTATGGGAGAACTTTCCAGTCTGAAAAAGGGCTAAATTTAATCCTTTAGTGCATGGTAAGTAGTTACTTTTCATTTGGCAGATGAGACACCCACACAGAGAGAATAACAATCTAATGATGATTGAGAAGGATATAATGATATTTAGTTAATACAATATTCACTCGAAGATCTCTCCATGTACATCTACGAAGATAGATAAGAGAGATTATTAGAAAAATGGTAATACGTATGAAATGACGAAGGAGAAAAATGAAAGTAGAGACACGAATACGGTTTGGTTTGGTCAAATAT
Source organism: Parapristionchus giblindavisi (assembly GCA_943737045.1). Lineage (NCBI taxonomy): Eukaryota > Metazoa > Nematoda > Chromadorea > Rhabditida > Diplogasteridae > Parapristionchus > Parapristionchus giblindavisi. The sequence goes on from CALSFV010000237.1 coordinate 891,866, forward strand.
AAATCAATATCAAATTGTGACGAAGCCAAACGAAACCGCAAAAAATGATAAATTGAAGAAGACCTACACTTTTATGGAGAAAAAAGATAAATCCGTGTTCGAAAACATCTGAGATTCGTGAGGTCAGTCATAGTTATTATACGTATACTAATAGTACTTATATCTGTACATTTGCATATTTGTTATGATCCGTTTAAAAAAAAAGTAATAGCTATGTCATAATCATTGATCATTCATTATAAAGAATATAGAAATGAATATGGAATAATGAAGGATTCTTCCTATTGACGTCGATACCATAAGGAAATTATCTTGATTTTAATTACAAAAAATACAATCGAAAATAGAAAAGAGGAAGATTCGTCATTACAAATGACTGTGACTACATCTAAACAATTATAAAATCTTTTCCTAGTTTGGACTCGATCAAAGATTTGTTTTGAAATGTCCAAATTACATTGAGTTAGATTCTCAATTACAAAATTAACCTTTAAAATGGATCCCGTGAGACAATTAAAGTTTAGCGAAAATATAGTTACTACATAATTGTATTATACTAAATGTATGTACTGTTTGGTCTTTCTGAGAAAGAAAAAGCGAAAGCAGATGAAAAACATTAGAGAACGGCACTATCATTAAATATTAAGAAAACCTTGACTAAAAATCTCTATTATTTATTTTTTATTGCTAATTAATTGGCAAAAATCTAAATATATTTTAAGATTTCATTCGATTCCATTATTTTAGAATAAAATATATTCGAAGTTACTGATATAAATAGTAATATTCAGGATGATCATACTTATGGAATTGATTAAATAAAAGAGTAGGAGGTGATGGAGAAAGAGAAGATGACCAATTGTGGTCATTCTAAGATAAAAGAAGGAAGAAGAGAAGGATACTCTTTATGAAGTTGTGTAGATGTTGAAGGAGTAGATCATTTTCAAAGTGAAATGGGGTAGTTAGAATAACGATAGAAGAAGAGTCAAAAGAGATATGAAAGATATTGAGAGAAGAGAAAAGATTCTAAGATGGACTCAATTAGAAAACCAATTCGTTCTTAGAACAGACAACTAATTTTTGTCTCGAATCTGTGAAGAAGGACAGTAAAGGAAGGAATATTTGAGGTTTTTGTCCCTTTTCTGTTATGGAAAAATGAAGTAGAAGAGAAGATAGATGATGTTATGGTTAAGTGATATGAAGACGTTCACTATGACTGTAATCCTCAATTAAGAAGAAGAAGAAATAGAATGGAAGTGGATTAAGTATTCATTCAATCTTGTATAGAATATGATTCAAAAAGAGGAAGAACATTGTTTTCATAGTGACAATAAAGAATAGAAAATAAAAGAATGAATATGAATATGAAGAAGATGAAGAAGTGTTCTGTATTCCGTTACAGAAACTTCATTCTCTTTCAGAATAAAGATTGACCACACAATCACAAATAGGAAATGAGATTGACGACTTTTCTATCTGATTGAAATCTATTCAATTACACTCTCTCCTCTTATTGTACTCATCACATCATCTGTATAATTGAAAATGAAAACAAAAAGAATTTTATAAATCATGTAAATGCAATTAAAAGTTGTAATTAGTCAACAATAGATATTAGGTGTTCACTGATTCGGTCATTTTGTTTGTAGATAATGAACCTCTAATGAATGGGATTGATTATGATTACTATAAGAGATATACATCATGGAGATGAATCTATCATCATCATCATCATCATTTATCTATGAATCATAGTAATGATAGAGAAGAGACCAAAGTCAACAACTTTGTCGTATGAGGAATATGATATAAGATAAGTGAAGGGTATCATGGAATATGGTAACATAAATAAGAAGGAAATATAGTATATATAGAAGATAGGAATAGAATGGTAGTCTCTTCTATGGGGCAGTTCTATCAACCATTCACTAATAGACTTAGGTCGTGTTTTGAACTACAGACTACCAAAAAGAGATGGGAATGAAATAGAGAAGAGGAATGGTAGGGATAAAATATATTATGGATTGAGGAATAATTTAGGGAGTTAAGATTAAATGTGTAAGGCATTGAAGATGTAGCTACATTTAATCGAATGATTGATTTCAAACAATCATATTTAGAGATAAATTCAAATGAATTAAAGAACATTTGATATGAATTAAAACATCTCTAACGAACCCGTTATTCAATTATCATTTTGTATTGCCACCGATTTAATTTTCGGATTGCATTATCACTTTTAGTTCATCTTTATTCCAAGTAGTCCTAGAGATTCATTCATGATTCATAAATGTCTATCAACTAAATATAATGAATGGATAGATCGTAAATGTACAGTTTGATTCAATTGAAGTAGACATATACGATAGACAGTAATTTGCAACCAAAATATGTATGTTAAATGAAGATGAATCGTATTATTTGATGGATGTGACATTAGCATTATACTTACTCACATATTTTTCCAGTACTCTCTTATATTATGCATCATTTTGCAAATTACAATACTACATCTAAAGCAATGTTATAAGAAAAATGGAGAAAATTGTGGATGAGAGTTAGAAAGAAACTAGCAAGAGTAAGATAAGGACTCTTTGTACAGACATGAAGAACTCTTGTCTCCTAAACAGATCACTACGCCTAGTTTATCCCTCTTCCTCACTCTCGATTTAGAATCTCTCCCTCTCCCTCTTGACTCTCTCTCTCATTCTTGACTCTCTCCCTCTCCCTCTAGAATCTCTCCCTCTCCCTCTAGAATCTCTTCCTCTCCCTCTAGAATCTCTCCCTCTTCCTCTATAATCTCTCCCTCTCCCTCTAGAATCTCTCCCTCTAGAATCTCTCCCTCTCCCTCTAGAATCTCTCCATCTCCCTCTAGAATCTCTCCCTCTCCCTCTAGAATCTCTCCCACTAGAATCTCTCCCTCTCCCTCTAGAATCTCTCCCGCTCCCTCTAGAATCTCTCCCTCTTCCTCTACAATCTCTCACTCTCCCTCTAGAATCTCTTCCTCTCCCTCTAGAATCTCTCCCTCTCCCTCTAGAATCTCTCCCTCTCCCTCTAGAATCTCTCCCGCTCCTTCTTGTTCGTGAACATCTCCTTCCTCTCCGTCTAGGTCCGAATCTTCGTTTCTTCTTCTCGTAAATCGAAGGAAATGAGTAGGAGATTGTATAGAGAAAGACTAGAAAGAAGCCATCTTTTTCATCTTTTCCTTTATTCATTTCAAATTATCATTCCTTTGAAAAAGGAACCAAATGTACTACAAGTACTCAAAGACGAATGGAATATCAGGTAAACAAAAAAAGAATTCTTTTGGTTTGAAAGAAGAAAAAGATAAGGAAGTGTTGAATGAAGTCAACTAATAATTCATGAACAGTTCTTACAAAACAATATTTTCTCCGGAAATTTTCCCTGCATCGGTCCCCGCGGGTTCACTTGCGGGGGAAAATTTCCAGCGTTCACACTTTGAATATCAACACTAATCTGCACAATCAACTCAATTCATAAATGGAAATTATTCTTCTTCTCATTTATTCATTTATTTCTCATCATTTCTCTTCTCAATATCGGTTCTCTCAACCATGGAATCGCCTATTGAAGATTTTTTTATGGAACAAATGGCTGGAGGATATCGAACGATTACGGTAATGATATTATTGATTGATTCGATGATAGATATTTTAGACTCGTGAAGAATTCAATGGACGTGAAGTAATCGTGATGAGAGCTGGTGAATCGATTGAAGGTAGAACAAAGATCAAAGATCAAAGATCAAAGATCAAAAAGAGAGAACAATGACCACTATTTAAGATGTCTTCCCTGATTGGGTGAAGCAATCAAGATTGGATGAACACTATTACGTCCCCTTTGATCTGGTCTGACTATTGATCAATCAATAAATCAACAATAATTTAGAATGTTCCTCAATCTCTTCCAAAGAGAGATGATGTTACTGCCGCATACAAAGCTGATCCACCACTTAGTGAGGTACTGTAGTTGAAGTACTGTACTCATGATTATTGATTGATTACAGTATGGTCGTTTGACATCACAAGTCTTTGCGAGACATCTACAATCACGAGGTATTGATTGATTCTTCTCCATTAAATCGATACCTCCATCTAGGTGTTCCTCATAAGGGTCCAATTACAATCTATACTTCACCATCACTTGTCTGTCTACAAACAGCTCATGAGATCTACCATTATCTCAAGTAATCAATCAATAATTTATTCCCATAACCAGATTGTTTCAGGACCCAATGCAATGCAATTCGTATCGATCCAGGTTTGAGTGCCGAACTTCGAGGATTCGATTATTGGTTGAAGACGGATGATATTCGTAAACTTGGATACTTCATTGATCAGGGATATAGGTTGGTGTGATGGTGTGACGACGAATGACAATTGGTGTACAGGGCAAATAGAACAACCGAAAGATGCGAGAGTATCTACACAACTGAGAGTAGAGTATTGGAGACTGTGAAGGATATTGGAGGAGATTCAGAAAGGAATGTGGGTATGTCACCCTACCACCAATGAGGATACTGTAGTATCTACACCATACACCATCTACAGTACTCTTGATCACTGATGCTCTTGCCGCGTCTATGATCAATCGATATGTTCGCAAGTTACCCACTCATTTCACTGAGGACATTCTGACTGAAAGGGTACTGTATCAATTATCATTATCGATTGATTAAATACCATTGAAGAGTCGTGCTGATGAAGCGATTCCACCTGGATCTACACTCGTATTCCAACCAGAATATGTTCGTTAATCCTTGATCTTATGATGATTGATCTTTGATCTTTAGGGAACTCATCTATTCCTTCCTCGTCATCTTTCTCCTATGACTGATATCAATGGAACTCAAAAGATCGATCTAGATGATGGAGTTGATTATTCTCATTCCAATCGATCACGATGATGACATGATTGACACTATGGTGGAGAACTGTAGTATACAGTATCCATCAATTATCGTGTTGTCTATGTCAACATTTTCCCTCTCAAATGACTCGATTGATAAACGTTTGAGTGAAATGGATTCATGTGAAACATCTTATGTATAAATAATAATATAAAAAATATTTCTGTGAATGAGTGGGCAAAGAACAAAAATATCGCTGATTTATTCCACATAAACAAGAGTGAGACAATCGATAAATGAATCTATACCGGGACTAGAGAATAAAGAGAGAATGAAAAGATTGTGGTGTAGCTCGTGAAGATGGAATAGATAAATACGACAATGTACAATAATTAGCTAGTATTTACATTCATAGATTAGTTGAATCGATTGACCCGTACGAGGGAGGAAGGGAATACCGTACTCTCATATAGAGATTACGGTAGAATAAGAGATTCGTTGTGAGATCAACTTATGATGATTGACCTGCTCGTATTGCAAATTGTCTCATTTCTTCTAGAACTCGAGTATTCGTTGATGGTTTGATTACTTTGAGAGCTTCATAGAAATCAGATAACTGAAATGAATGAGAATAAATATAATGAGATAATGAACAACGATAATCTGGATCTACAATGTTGATAAGAAACTAAGAAGAAATCTTATTAATTAATAATATAATGAATCACCTTTATAGATCGAACAGATCCATTTCCTAATGATACTAGTTTATCTCTCGATAGAGCTCTTACTGGTACCATAGCTGCCTCTTTACACAATGCAACTAGATCAGAATTAGAATATCCATCTGTTTTAGATGCAATCCATCTGAAATGATTAACTCATTCATACATCAATATGAACAGACATATCATTCACTCTATTTTTGTTTATTTTAATTTTAATAGGTTCTGACTGTTTGAAACATCGATAAAATCTAAAAATAAATGAAGATATATACTGTAATACATCGTTACATTTGTCCTACGCGCCTACGCCGTAACGAAGGAGACGCGGCGGAGGAGGTTACATCGTAGGCACGTAAGGCAAATGTAACGATGCATAATGAAAAGAATAAATTAGACATACCGTATATCACCATTACTCAGACCAGAATCTGCATTGTGTCGTTTCAATGTTGAAGATACGAGAACGACCCTTTAAAAAGCACACAAATTACAGTTATGAAAGTCGAGTACTGTATTACACCAAAGTACAGAATCAACCATACATTTCATACCCTCATAATCCGAGGATCGACATATACGGCTCATTTTTTTTGTGAAAAACAACGACTTTTCTAAATCGACCCACCACATTTCGAAAACCTACGCATTATAAAATTCTGTAGGGCGTCGTAAATGTATGGCATGAAGATTTCATAGATTACAGTACCTCGCTTGTTCATCGGGCAATCCAAGCATGATTCGTTTCGGGAATCGTCTCAACACTGCATCATCCAATTCATGTGGACGATTTGTCGCTCCTAGAAAATAATAAAAGATCAAATTTGAAAGAAATTACTTGTCAAGTTGTTATAGAGAAAAAATGATGATTAATAGTAAGATAAATGAATGTGAATTGCCACCAATTAGATAATAACTTATCATAAATATATTAAAGAAGATTGTTCGATATGAAAGAGATATATGCTCATAAGCACAATTGATTGCGTTTCACATCTATTTATGGTACCAACTGCTATTCCACAATGAAATAGTAGAAGAACGAGTAAAAACAAAGTACTTCAACTAATTAGTAGTGCATTTTTACACGTACTAATATAGAATCCAGAATACTTCAGACTACTAACGTCATTCATTAAGAAATGAGAAGTACGAGATCATTAAGTCAATTTTTAAAAATAGATTAAAAAAGAAACCAATAACAAGTAATCGATCATCAGCTGATGTGGCTGCACCATCAAATTGAAGAAGAAATTCAGTCTTTAATCGACGACTTGCATCTGCTTCTTTACTACTTCTTTCACATAGAATTGAATCGATCTCATCTCAAATTAGATGATTACGGTAGGAATGAGCATAGAGTAATGCTGAGTGGTTACGGTAGTCAAGATCTTACCAATGAAAATGATAGAAGGTTGAGCATTTCTCGCAATTTGGAATAGACATCGAACAGTCTTCTCTGAATCTCCAACCCATTTTGATGTAAGAGATGAAGCAGAGATATTGAAGAATGTTTGACCTGCTTCTGATGCCACTGCTTTTGCCTACGAATACATATTATACTAAGAAAAAGACCTAATTGTATCCTAATCATAATAATATCAGTTTATACATTCAATCAATTACAAACATACAAGCATAGTTTTTCCATTTCCAGGTGGTCCAAACAATAGAATTCCTTTGACTGGTTGACGTAATCCCGAGAATAAAGCAGGATTTAGAGCAGGAAGGATAACTGCCTCTTCTAGTGCTGCCTAAACAATCATCATGTTATCATAATGTGAATTCGATACCGTCACTAAATAGGTACCATGAAAACCTGTCTAAAGGCTACCCGGGTAAAGTCCAAATTGAATTAAAAATTTTTTTTTATATTGGTTCGTATGATATCTATTTTACTACTTATTCGATAGTAAATTGTGTCAATAATTCAAAATATTAGCAAGTGCTACTACTAGTATTGTTTATTGTACACTATAATAGAATATGTTTATTGACACATTGATAACATATAAATATGTAATATAACAATAATATGAGTCTATAAAGGTACATAAAGCAACAATCAATCTTTACTGAACAATAACATGAGATAACTGCGAAGTCGATGATATTTCTTCATCTGTTTTCGTGATCAAATTATGAGGAGCAACTACTAACCTATCATTATAGTAGGTGACCTTTTCGTTCACTATAGGGAAGATTATCTTCAATCGATAATAAGACAAATGACATTATCAACGAACTCTACCGTATCAGCTGTAAATCCATTGAGCCCTACTCTTAACTGCTTTATTCGTTCCATATTGATTGCTTCTTCCTCAATAATATTTATTGAATTCCTCCATTTCTCGTAGTATTTATCTACCTTTAATCGTGCTTCTTTTTCTTCTCTAGTTTCATGAAGTGGTAATGGAGGTGGTGGAATTCCACCATGATCAGGGGGATAATAAGGAGGCTCTTCATAGATACCAAATACATCAATAAACCATCCATGAATACTTTTTACACGTTCACTAAACACATCAAAGATCAAACATGATATTATACAAGACAGTCCATCAATCTATTCATACTATGTATTCATTCAATTTAAACAAAACAAGTATTCTGATCAATCAATCGTAAGTTTCTTGAACTCACATGCAAATTGAGATTAGACTAGCAAAGGCATTACGAACATGAAAGATTATCTGAATGAATGAATCAATTGATATAATGATATCATATACCAACTTGATAAACCTGAGATGACGATGATTCAGGAGGAGGAATAGGTGTAGCTTCCCTAACCACGGGAGAAATTGCATTGATTGATATTGTATCATCAAGATTACGATCAATGGCCATATTGTCGGGTACTGTAGCTGATACAGTATTAGTGACAGGTCGAATTGTTACTGTAACCGGATTACGGGAAATAGATGGTAAGGTAGTAGTCGTGGTGGGAACAGTAGACGGTAGATCAGTTACAGATAGGTTAAGCGGGTTTTGAATGGAAGGTTGTTCGAATATGTCAACAACAGGGACATATGGGGTAATGTTATCAGATTCATCCAAGAGTTGCGACATTATTGGTTGAGGAATAGTCTCATCCATTGATGTCTTATTAGAAGATATAGGGAATGGTATATTACGAATAGTTGATGATCGTTGAGATGTTCTAGTTGTAGATGAACAAGGAATAGGAGATGATGAAAGTGAGGGAGCTCTCATCAAGTCTTCTTGAGAAAAGTTCTAGATTAAATGAAATAGAGAAATAGTTGAATATGAATAAAGTAATACCTTCAATGATACAGTTTGTACATTCCATTCAGATGGACTTTGATATTTAGAAAGAGTTCCTCGTAATGAATGAATAGTAGATGGAATAGGATTAGATGAATGAACTATTGGAGTCGATTGGGGACGATTACATTCATTCATTATAGATGAATGAAGTGATAAGAGCAGATGGAAAAGTAGATACTACTAATGATATCCCAATGTATTACTTTGTATCCATAATACTCTCATCATTAAGTAGTTACTCCATCCTTCCACCAATTATAACTGAAACTCCTCCTCACCACTTGAGAAACAATCAATACATTCAAGCACAACATATTTGTTACCATCGATAATTTAAAAAAAAAACAGAAACGAAAAAAGGAAAAAATGCTGGAATTTAATGCAACAATGGCAACGATATTTGGAATAAAAATTTATGATATAACGCTAATTTATCTAACACAGCCCAATCTATAGTTGATTAATCAATGTATGTGATATTGATAAATTTAAAAAAATAGACTAACCTTAGCAGCTTCAGCTCCAGCCACATCATCCAATCGGATTCCTGTATTCTGTAACATTTCATCCAATAAAGCCTCTCCAAACTTCTTATCCACTCCTTGTAGTAGAACATCACGAGAAGGAGGAGAACGAGTTGATGATGATGATGGCTGCAATAGATATAGTCATACATTCATCTACATTACGATTCATGCCTAGAGATACTGTTCAATCCACATCAATTATATTCATAGGTCGAATAGCTATGTTATGGGATTTCAAAATGCGGTCAGGTTTTTCGATTTTTGGCAAATTTGGTTCAAAATACGGTCAGGGTTTTCAATTTTTAGAAAATTTTGGCTCAAAATGCGGTCAGGTTTTTCAATTTTTAGGAAATTTTGGCTCAAAATGCGGTCAGGCTTGGTACTTTGTAACATACTTTTCGACCTATGATTATATTGAACAACCCCTAACGAATATAACTAATAATTCAAACATATTATTCACTAGTTGTAATTCTTCTTGAAAACATGTTTCATCTTTACTTACACATTGCTTTTCCTAATAAGGAATCAGCCCAATAAAAATAACCATACATCTAATAGATCAATATCTATCTATACAGCTGTATTGTGTAGATATATTATAATATAATAATATACTAACAGTAGTAGTAGGTCTTCGTTGTACAACAGTTCGAGATGGAGATGAACGAGTACGAGCTGATGATGGTACAATTCCTCAATTCAATCATATAATCATCATAAATAAAAGAGACCAAAGGTAACGTAATGGAATTGCTACTCTGCGCTGAATACAGAAAAAAATCATGAAATAGTTCAACTGATTTGTTTGATACTGTTTTAACACGTTTGTGTGTATTTCTTACTCAGAACGGTGACAATCACATTCAGAACCTATAAATATCTTTCATAATCCCCCACCTCGAAAGAGGTACAGTCTAGTCTAGTATCCAGATAATCAATAACTGTAAATATACCATTATTCCTTGATTTAGATGAGGATGAACTAGTTAAAGAAGATGTAGGAGCCGAAGTAGGAGATATTCCTAGTTTTCCAGCTGAAAATAACAAAATAATTGATAGATCAATGATCACGTGTTAGTCATAGTACTATATTTGATTGAGTCCATCTATTACGAAAGGTCACTAACAGACACAAAGAACTTTCGTAATTCATTCCATATTCGGACATGAAAGAATGAACAAAGTACAATGAGGATACTTACTCAGAAAGAGAAAACGTTCCTGAGCGCTCCTATAATAGGAATCAGCTTTTTCTCGAGCTGCATGTACTTCGTCTCTCTTGCTTGTGGGACATTCCATTATTCTAACTTGATTAGCAGCCTTAAAAGATTCTATTGATATAGAAGTAAGAAATAAAACATAGATATCACATGGGACAGTACAAAAAGAGAATCATAGTAGATGAATACCTTAAGGAATTCCATTGCTTTCTTGTAGTTCTCAGCTGCTTCAATCATCAATGATTTATTGTTTCCTCCTGAGAAGATATATAGTTACTTTTATAATACCTTTTAATCACACCAACCTTCATTCTGTTCATCAACTCCCAAAGCTCGAGTGAGATATTGTCTGCCATTATCAAAGTTCTTCATAAAGGTTTCAAAGTGTTTGATCTCTTCAGGAGTATCAGTTGTACCTCGACGACCGGCCAACATCTTTATAAAAACTGACAACAGTGATTAGTACAACTACAAATGCATATATCAAGCCAAACAAACAAAATTTAAAAAATAATTAAAAAGTGGAGTGGAAACCGTGAAATCTAGAGCCGTGAACAATCCATGGTGAAATTGCGACGTATGATAAAACAGTACGAGTGTGTGGAAAATGCCAACCTATAAATTAAACGCGTCATATCTCACGGGTTCCCGATTAGTCTTCCGTCAGTTGTTTCGTGGTAAAATCTGGGTATTCATGTACATGCTGTACATATATCTTATGTACATGTATAGTTAAAGAAAATAAATATTTTGATAACCTGGTTACGGTATCGAGATATCATAGCTTATTTCTGCAGAATTACGTTAAAAAAGTGTTATCTACCGAATAAGTGGACATATTGGAGATCATATTTGTGATAATACCATGAACAAAAACAAACTGCAAAGTGTGTCCTTTTCCGTCTTTGCAGATTACAAGAGACATGCTCTTCTAAAAGGATTACGGTAGCTAGATACGGTAGGATTATTTCAGATTTCCCTTGCTATGTACGGCTGGATTATTACAAACTACAGTAACCAGGTACTGTAGTATTATCATGGATTACGGTAGAATAGATTTGGTTACGGTAGATTTGCAATAACCTGAAATCTTATACAGTCCGGCCGATTCCTCGTTTCCACGAAATTATTGAAAAATGAAAGAGACAATATTAACTTTATCGGAAGAAACAATATGAACTGACACACATAAGTGATATATGAATGTAGAAGTATAGTCAATGTGAGCAATCTCGAACAATGAATGGATAGTAATTCATTAAGTATATTAATATTGTGGATGAACTGAATAAAAGAATCATTAATGAGATTCAATGGATACAAAGAAGAAGAATAAACTGAAAGTATGAGTATACATAGATTAGGTTTAACTTTGTAGTGATCATCACAAGCTCGCAAGTACATCTTTCATTGTGTGGGGGGTAAATAAATAATAACTAATAAGGGAAGAATGAATATAACATTTGTAAGTGAAAGAGTATATTCAATATTGTTTAGTAGTCATGGCTATATGATCTATTGTATACTATGTATAGTTAAACTAGAGACAAAGAATGATATTCATTTCATTATGGCTAATATGTATCCGTACAAGTCATCGACTATTGTCGAGACTATTTGAGCAAATATTCGGGTGTCATGTGCGTGGTGTGGCCGACGATTCGTAGTGTACTGTAGACTACTACACGTCGATCTATACTAAAATAAGGCGAACAAAAAATATGGCGTACATGAATAGTGAAAGCGTTTCTAATCGAAGTGAATGAGGGATAACGAAGAATAAAAGGGATCAATGAATAAAAGAATACTGTAAGTCTCTATATCTATATGAGAGTATTGATTAGAATAAGAAATATGCATGGATATTGATTCTCTTAATTAGAAGTTTGATGGAAATAGTATTCATTCGCCTCAGGTGGTAACTTCCAATCACTGGCAGACAATTCAAGCATAAGGAGTATCATCTTTCTTGCCCAAGGTTCACTCACCTAAATCATTCATTACCAATTAAATTGTTCCGATCATTCATAATTCCGAATACCTCGATAAAGGCATCTCTGATGAGATCCTTAAGCTCAGCAAGTCTATCAGGACATTCCCTTTCTAGTTCATAACCAATCGATAATAGAGATGAGATAAGACTCTCTAACTCCTCGATCTTTACATTCTCTAGAACAGGAGCACGAAGAAGATAACCAAAGATATCGAAGATTAGGCTGACAAGATCACCTATAATCAATCAATATCAATCGATTATTGATTACCTATTACAGTATACCTTGTTCATTATCTCCGACATTGGCGAATAGATCAGAACTTAATGAGAGAACCGTTAACCATGCACGGAACTTATCTTGCCTGAAATCAATCAATCAATAAAATCTTCCAATCGATAATACAGTATACCTCATAGTTTCTCGTTCCGCATTGAACGTGGTGAGACCCAAAACGAAGCCACGATGTATTCCAGGAAAGCAAGGAGAATCTCTGATAAAGATCAAAGATCAATTTTCAGATACGAAAGATAATTGTGAACTGGATAAAGATATACTTGAGTAGATTAGCAGCTTTAGCAACAGCTCTACTAGTAGATGGAGCAGTTTCAACAGCATGAGTGACAAGAGCTTGACCTACTGCTGCTCCTGATACTTCATCTGAGAATTCACCTACAACACAAAATTATTAGTGGCTTTTTTCTTCTGTGAAGCCTAATGTTTGGAAAAGATAGATGTTTATTTATCAAAACATTTCACCTTCACCAGTTGAATTTAATAGATACAAGAAAGACAAATGCGTTCATTATGGATCTCCGTGTGTCTTCACTTTCTTCACTTTAGTTTCTGAATAAAATATTGAAAGTATACATACTAGCAATGAGTGTTTCCAATTGATCAACACAATGAGTAATAGACAATGATCGAAGAGTCACACCAGCATGAAGCATTTCTTGTGGTGTTAGAATACGACGTTTCTCTTCTTTCTATAATTATCGATTACACTATCAATCGATATATAACGAATCAATACCTTCTTGATTACTGGTGGAGTCTTTTGTTTCTTCTCACGTGTTTCACTACCAATCGATGAGGAAACTCCAGATTTCTGGAATATTTACTGATTAAAGATTATATCGATTAATTAATCAATTAAAGAGGATATCAATAAAATGCATACAGCAGATTCTTCAGATAGATTACTGGCAGCTCTTTGTCTCTGTTCCATAATCGTACATCCTGTAGATGTATTGAATGAATTCGATAATGGAGATACGAGACCAGATGAGGGAGGAGACAGACTTTGCTAAAGAGAAATCAATAAATCAATCAATAAATCAATAAATAGTGGGTAATTGTGTTATAATATGAAGAATAATAAGATGATAAAATGTTTCATTGTACATATATGTAATGAATGTCTTGCACTATGTGATTGCTAATGAGATAACGAAGAGAGACGAGACAGTGCGAGAGAGAGGGAGGGAAAGGGAGAGATTGTGTGAGAGAGAACCCTCCCGATATTGACCATTATTCTTAGTCCTGAATGTTTCTCAATCTTAGCACTGACTACTTTGAACTAACTGATTATCATAAATTGATGATAAAGTAATAAAAAGAGTGACTAACAAGTATACTAGGTGGAAGTTGTTTATTAAAGTGTGGTGGAGGATGAATAGTCGTAGCAAGAAGAGAAGGAGGAGGAGAACGATGATTTGATCCGTTCATATTATTATTTACTTAAATATATATTTTATTATTTTATTATATTTTTGGGAACTATTTCATCGCCTAAAATGACAATTGAAAATTTTCGTGGTAGTTTACCTTCATTATTAATTCGATTCTTGTCAGTACTCCTTCGTTGTTCAATTGTATTATTCTTCTTCTTATCCTCATTCATCTGCTTTGATCCGGCAGAGGGCGGTTGTATAGAAGAAGAAGTCGAATATGAGACTGATATGGGAGGAGGGGATGGACTTTCTCCCGATAGTGAAATATCGCTCACTTTCGAATCCGATCGAAGACCTACAAATATCTATTGACTCATTTATCGATTAACTGAACGATTAATTGATTGTTTGAGTTATTGATTGATTGATATTTTGATGAAATTGATTGATTGATTGATGTGATCAATTGATCTCTCCGAAAATTAATATCACAGTCAGATTTTATTCAAATTTCTGACATTTTCAGACGAGATTTTTTAAAAATGAAATGGTTAGAGGATCTTGTGACTATCTCCGAGTACTGAAAATCATTTCTATAAATATCTACTACAGTAAGAAGTTAGAGATGGTCCAGTATATTGTCACGGACAGAGTATCATTTCAATAATCTTTTTTTTAGAATCATAATCGATTTTTCTTTTTACAAAAAAATGATAAAGCAAAAGTTTACTGATATATTTTCTCGTGGAGTACAATATAGTGAGATTGTATTGATTGATTAGTTACCGTAAGAACTGGTGAAGAAGAAGAAGAAGAAGAAGAAGAAGAAGAAGAAGAAGAAGAAGAAGAAGAAGAAGAAGAAGAAGAAGAAGAAGAAGAAGAAGAAGAAGAAGAAGAAGAAGAAGAAGAAGAAGAAGAAGAAGAAGATAAAAGAAGAATAAGAGGAAGAGGAAGAAAAGAGGTCTGGTGTTGGAAGAGATACTACAGTCAATAGAGATTATCAGAAGGGACGAAAAGGAGAAGGAGATAGGAAGGGAGAGGGAGAGGGAGAGGGGAGAAAAGTTGTTCACAAGGTAGGGGTAGATTATCATATTAATGAGTTTGAAATATTAAATAGATGGATGAAGAATATGATATGAATAGAGAAGGGACCAATACAAATGAATACATTGATCATCATTCAATCTATCAATATAATCTTCATCGACTGTCATGCACGGTAGTAAAATACATCGTTCTATATTAGGGCTGGGAATTTTTGAAAATGTTTTCAAAAAAATATTTGATACAAAATTCAAAAAATGGTGATGGTGAAAATGTTCACGCAAATTCTTTTCTTGAAAAATACTTCACTGTGTTTGAATGTATAATAATTAATTCTAACACGATATTTTCTTTTCATTATAGCGAATAAATCGTACGATAAATTAGTGGAACGAACAAAAAAACGAGAACGAAACGAAGCGGGATCTCGAATGATATCGACTGTCGAAAATAAGATTTTTCGCTCATGAATTTTTAAAAAATTAAAAAAATATATATATATAATTTTTCAAAATTGCTTTTTTTGTTTATCTTTTTTTAAATAAAAAAAATTGATTTCGATTTTTTTAAAATGGCCAAAAACTTTAAAAAATCAAAATCAAAAATCCCTTAACTTTATAGCGCCGCATAATGCCCCATAACGCCAGGCGTTTTTCTCAATGAATAAAGTGCTAAAAATTATGTTTATGGTAGCGATCGCTTAGCTGTAAGGGTGCATAGTAACCAACATTTATGGCTGATTCTACATAGTTTTTTTTTTCCAAAATTCGATCCTTCAATATAAGAAGAGCGAGATAAATACAAATTGAGTGGCAATTATAAGATTTTTATAATGGTGTGACCATTTTGACTATTTTGAAAAAAAACTATTGAGACCTCAACCAAGCTTATTGTTGCCTCCCGTACAGTCTTTACTAGAAAAAAATATTTTTTACACTTTATTTATTGACAAAAACGCTGCGCATTATGTGGCGTTATGCCGCGTGATGCATTTTGAAAGACTGACGTGCACAAAACATGATAACGAATTTAGCTTTTTGCTTTTTTTGTACAAAAAAGGGTAGACAAAGGATAATAAGAGTGAAGTAATTTGTCCAATTGAAAGTGGAACAAAAATGATAGAGAAAAGAGAATGGAATGATTATCAATCATAATCAATCAATACGAGTCATTTGGAGATCAATCAATTGAATTAATAAGAAGAATGACGAATTAATCAATAAATAATGAAGTAATCAATAAACTACAAATCAATCAATGAATCAATAAAAGTATACCAACCGGGTGGTCGATATATCTGGAGAGCAGGTCGTCCAGTCGTCTTTTTTCGTGCCTCCATAAGGACGTCTCCCATCTCGGGTGACTATGGCACTCAATGACTCTTCCTAGATTACGGTATGATATGGATACGGTAGGAGTACGATGGGTCAGATTGAAGAGTGCTATGGGTCAGATTGAAGAGTACGATGGGTCAGATTGAAGACCACGATTGATTCGATTGAAAAGGGAACGATAAAAGAGAAATGAGTAAAGTGGAATTTATTCATGAAGTTGATGCAAAAAGTGAATTGAAGTGATGGAAGAGAAATATTTCAGGATTGAAAATGATAGAGAAAGATAGATAGAGAGGGAGAGAAACACCGGTTTGGGAAGCGAGAGAGGGAGGGGAGAGAGGAAGAGGGAGAGAGAGGGAGAGGAAGAGGGAGAGGGAGAGGTACGGAAGGGAGAGGGAGACGGTTAGTTGTTCGCTCATTATCATCATCGTCCTTATACTGACAAAGAGGGGAACAAATATAAGAAGAAGAAGAAGATAAGTGATGAAGATGATGATGAAGTAGACGGGAATATGTAGTGTAACTCTCCATCTCTCTCTCCCTCTCTCTCTCTCTCTCTCTCTCTCTCTGCTTCTCTCTCTCCCTCTCTCTCTCTCCCCCTCTCCCTCCCTCTCCCTTTCTCTCCCTCTCTCTCCCCCTCTCCCAGTCTCTCTGTGTCTCTCTCTACAAGCTTCTTGAAGAGAATAAGTGA